>CM047394.1:44003081-44223530 GCA_026123125.1 Chironomus striatipennis
ATTTTAGAGATTAATGATAACAGCTTATGAATTTTCGATTATTATAGACAGGCATCCGCGTTGAACTATAGCAAAGAAGACGAGACAAATTGATATTCCTGACACAATTGCCGTTTCAGCGGCATATCAAGCTATCCTTTCAAGCTCATAGCACACGAAAAATTTCTCAACGTTATTGTCGTCGACGACATTGTCGGATGGACTTCTTTCTTCATATAAGCGTATTTATGGAATTATATTTATTTATTTAATGTTTTCGTAGTTCTCGGGTGAAATAAAAACGCGTCCACGAAAATATTTCAAGGTTAAATATTCGAAATGTATTGAATAGAATGCGAAATTTCTTCTTATACCAATTGTGTCCCGAATATCCATGATAGCTTGCGGAGCAAAAACAACACACAAAAGAGAACTTGCTTTTGCTTTCAATTTTCAAAGTGAATGAATAAAAACAGTTTTTTTTTTGTTTTTTTGCCACAAGTAGAAATGAAAAACAAAGCAAATAAGAAATTCTTCTGTTTAAGCTAAAATGCTTTCTCACGTTTCGGTTCTTAAAGAGAAGAGACGAGAAGTAGGAAAAAAAATTATTTCGAGGATGTTTGTGATAAGAAATCGAAAGCAGATTGTCTGCTGAAGTTTGTATGCTTTGGTCCATTATTATCATCGGCAATGAATTATATTTGCTGTGAAAAGAGGAATGAAATAAAATTTAAGCAATTATTGGAAGTGCATGTTTGAAATTAATTTCCATTAAAGGATAAAAGTGAATTTTTCAGCATTTTTTTGTGGCTCTTTTGTAAGTGAAACTTTTTTGTGGTAATTTTTTGCTTCAATTATCAGATATGTAAGAATCTGTTTTACTGCTTCTTTTGATGTAAATTGTGATGCTGAAGTGCGAAATATTTGATCAATTTTAAATGCTTTTTTCGGATTTTTTGTTTAGGTATCTGGAAAATTTGAATTTAGAATTTTAACGGAAATTTATCTTAAAAGTTTGATTTTTCAAATTCGTTTCAATCAATTTCCAAATATCTTAATTTCAATTTAATTGGCGCTACCTTAAGAATTTCTTTTATTTGCAAATGAGCTATTCAACTGAATTGCATCAATCCCATCAATCTTCAGAAACTGTTACTGTCAAATTTCATTCTTTCATTCATCCATTCAAAATATTCTTCTTATTAGAAATTTCCTCAATGCACAATTTCTTTTCTGTTAAAGTTCAGGTAAAAATATCTGGCAATTCTTATTTCTTGTCATTTTCAACTGAAAAAAGTTTTTCTCTTCATTATTTTCACACACAAAACAGAACTTACAGAATGCACAGAAACAGAAAGAATGAAAAGAATAAGAGAATGAAATGATCCTTAGATGGAATCGCATAATGAAGCAATAAAAGAAGGTGAAATAAGAGAAATGCGATGAGAAACGATACAATTAAAATGGGAACAAAACGGACTCGGAGGCAGCATCAACCAAATCAATGGAAATTTCATTCAAAATTTATGAGTTACGGAAATAAAATTCACACACTTCTATTCCATATTATTTGCTCTTCTTCTTTCTATTTTTCTCATTTCTCGTCTCAATTTTTTAAGATTTGTTCTTTATTGTATGAATGGAAAGCAAATAATATCCTTCTTTGACTGTGTCTTCCTGTTTGAATCTTTCTATTTTTATTTTCGTTTTTTTTTTGTATTTTGTAAATACATATTCGTCAATGGAAACAAGGAATGAGAATCTGATATGGATTTAGTTAGAAAGATCTTTGTTCTTCTTAATTCCTAAAATCCTCTATGCTCACTTATGGTCATTTATTTTTCTTATTTTTAGGGACATTTTGTAAACATTACAAAAAGTCTGAACACTTTTCTGTTCTGGAGACGTTTGCATTAGATAAATGAAAACATATGTATGTGACTGGAACTAAGATGTATGCGGAATGTCTTTTAGAAAAATATTTACAAGAGATGAAATCCTATTGGCATTTTTTATGTCCATTAACAAGTAGCAGGAAATTTGAGATTTTTTTTTTACTTTTTCTTTTCTCGTAATTCTTTTTGGTTAAAAATTATTAAAGATGACCATGCTGGTACATGAGTTTGCTACTACGCAATTCATAATTATCAATGAATATTCTTAAGTGTAGCTACTTTACTTTAGATTTTTCGAAAGATTCTTGAATATTGTTTATAAAACTTTGAAATGTTCTTTATTTTGTGAGTTTACAAGCTCTTTGTCAAGTCAATGGCTATTTTCGTATGTCTAATAATTAAATTAAAGTATTTTGTCAATGTTTCTTGCTAAAATTTTAAAATAGTTTTATTTTAAAACTAGCACTAAAAGCAAATGTAAAGTGGCGAACTACTAATCCAAAATTATAGAAATTCAAAATTTATCAATTCGTTGAAATTTACAAAACTTGTTACCAAGTAAATTTTCGCAAAATAGATGAGACACTGTGTATATAGCATATTGAAGAGATCAAAAAAGACAAATAGAACCGAAGTGAAGAGAGAAAAACACTAAAAATTTTAACATCTTATTAAAATGAGCAAATAATTCACGAGAAGAAATTCATCAATCACCATCATCAGGAAATGATGTAAATTTGAAGATTGAAATGTCAATAAAGAATAATATGTTGCGGTCCATTCGTTAATCTTCATTCTTCAAGACGTTCCACCTCATATTATTTATTTTATTGAACGAGTTAGTGTGTAATGTACACAGCAGTTCCATTGAACTTTGCTGTAAAGCAATAACTTCACTTAAATATTTCTTACTTATTTTATTTTGTATATTATAAATTTTTTTTGGGTTTTCTTGTTCTTCAAGTTTGTGCAAAGAATGAAACTAAGCAACATTCCATCAAATAACGATCATACGGCAGGATATAACATATTGTGAATATAAAACAAATTAATGACTTTCTGTGTTATTCAGAAGAATAAATATTTAAAATATTTATTAATTTTATTTTTTTCTTCTCATTTTAAGTCCCCAAAAAATTTTATTTATTTTTTGCGATATTCCATTTTTGCCACCTCCAATGTTAATTCTTTTTCAGAAGAAAGTGTGGAATATTACGTGACTTGTCCATTCATTACACAATGAAAAAATTTCACGGGAATTTAGTAAAAAGGAATTTCATGAGAACTGAACAGAAGGTGATCTTGTGTAAAGTAGGCGTCTCTATTGATCTTCATAAGGATCATAAATTACATATCCAAAAAGCTCTTTCATCAACAAGCACCCTTGTGGATCATCTATTGTTAAAATTGTGCTAAAAATCCATTTATTAAGGATGCCGTTGTAACGAACTTTTGATTCCAGTCTCTGATCTATCTCGGCACTCTAACAGTCATAAGATTATTAATTTATTGATCATCATCAAATATAAATCGATGACTAGCGATGATATCAATAAGAAAATTTAAGTCCTTCGCAGAAGCCAGGCCTAACTGCATTCCATTCTCTTCTTCCTTTCCACAATAAAGATTCTTTTTTCTCACATCAATTGTAGCAGTCCCGGCGCATCGATGAGCAAAAATAAATTACAATTCTTTTCATTTCGTTGTTGTCTCTTTCTTTTCCCACTCGCTCTTGCTGCTTTTCTGCCCTTTTTTGTGAATGAAAAATGAAAAAAAAAAAAATCTTTTTTTTCATGTCTCTTTTTCGGACTGACTGACTGACTGACGAAAGCATCTTTATTGTTGTGTTACTGATTTGATGCTTCTGCAATGATTTAAATGCCTGCGCATGAAATGAAGAGACGAGAAAGAAGTTGAGAATTTTTTTTTCGGAGGTCTGATTGAAAGTTAATAAATAATTTCTGCTGTTTCTGCCTTTTCTTCGCTTTTCGCCAATTCTTTTGGTCTCTTTTTTTTCCTTCCTTTTCATGTACTTTTTGTTCTCGTGTGTTGAAATTGAAAGCGAGAATGTGTAATGAAAGGGAAAATGCTGAAGAATCAGAAGGAAGGGAAAATGCAAATTGATGAAAAATACCGAGAAAAATGTGGTACATACACCGCTTGATCATTAACAGCACTTATGTTTATGCCACAATATCGTTTCATAAAGAAGAAAAAAATTTTAAACAATTTTTTATCAATCAATTTCATTCGTCAATAATTGGCACATTCCTTGGGAGTTCCAGCAACATTAGATCGCTTATTTGTGTGCTTGTGTGCCTTAAACATTTATTTTAATATTTTTTACTTTATGTTGTAGTGGAATGGGAAGATTGATAAAAGAGCATGGATGCGAGAATTACTGTAATTATTGTGTGTAAAGGGTCCAATCTGCTGAAGAAACAAATTAATTCTTGACATTGTGTGCTCTGAGATTTATTTTGTGCATTGCTTTTTTAGCTTTTCATTCTTATTCCGAAGTGATTTCGTTATGGATTTATTTCTGTTGATTCAATATAGGGGCTTGACACTGGCTTTGAGGTTTTTATCAATTCTAATTCTCAAAAATCCTAATATAACTTTTAAAAAAACCCCTCAATCAATAAGTTTTGCTTTAAAACTTATGTACATAACCTCAAATTTGCTCAAATAATTTCAATATTTGCACATAACCTCAAAATCCTTCAATTATTTCAGCATACCGCACCTAAAATCTTTAAGAACCCCCTCAAGCCAACCGTTAAGGCTATTGCATAAACGGAAAGATCTCATTCCATCCCAAACCAATGCAAATATGTAATCAATGTAAATTTAAAGAACCAAAAAAATATATAAAGTAAAAATCTTATCTAGATATACATCAAAGGGCGCAGAGAGCAAAGGAGTGCAGAGAGGAATGAAAAATTCCAAAATTCAATCTTTTTTTAACAAGCAAAAAGTAAAGAATGAAGAAAAGAGCCATACCGATGTATCTCCTTGCTGTTTTTTGAATGCCGAAAAGGAGAATATATTGAATAATAATAATAATAAAAATATTGAACTGATAAAGAATGAGAGAAAAAAGGAATAAATTTCTGTATAAACAACACTGAACAACACAATAAAGGAATAGAGAACGAAATAAACAAGAAAAAAATTGCATGAAAGAGGAAATTCAAATCAAAAAAGAATTTATGCCGCAGTAACTGGATGAAGGAACAATTTCTAACTAAAAAAAATTCTGCTGCCCTTAATCGAATGAATATTATGTGGATGTGCTGTTGTGGATCAGTAAAGGTTCAATGTGAGAGAAATAATAACAAGCAACAAAAGACCGATGAAGAGTAGAGAGCATCGAGGTTTACGATTTTTAAAGAGTCGCAAAAAAAAGATTTTTTTTGAATAATAAAAAGGAAAAAAGCAAAACATCTCGAGTGAAAAGAAAAAGAGTTCCAGGAAACCTTCTTTGAATATTGCCTCACAGGCAGTCAGAAACTTAGGTTCACTAAAATTATTTAATTTTTTTTGTGTTCGCACAACAAAAATATTTTTTTATGGCCATATAATATAAAAATAAATTTTTTGCTGCTCTACTGCTTACTCGATTCTGTTTAAATGTCTTTTTTTGTTTTGCCTTTCGCTACGGCTCATCGTGAGAAGAAGGGAACAAAAAAGTTTATTTTTTTTCTTATTATTCTCTATTTTTTGGGCTCCTCTCACTTAAGTGTTTGGATGCATGGATGAATAAATGTACATGCTTAATAAGCGCCATCACATTCAGTTTTGTATACAAAATACTCTTCTAAGGATTTTCAGGTACGAAATCTACATCCAGTTTTATGGCTATATTACACTTTTGCAGGTCAAAGATACTTTTTTTGCTATTCATTCTCATGCGATCTTTTGTGGTGAATTGGTGATTAATGAACTTTATTCACTGATGGGTTATGGGAAAGTAGTAACTCGATCAATTGATGAAAATTTCATTGGAAATATTTCAATGCTATTTTTTCTACTCAAAGATCTGTCAAGTGACAAAATTGTTGCCAAATTTAAAAATTCTTCCTGTAACTTATTCCTACAATATTTAGCAACATTGTTGCGTAAAATCAGAATAATTTTAATTAAAATACAGCTCATCGACATTTCGAGATAGCAACGAGTGGCGCAACAAAGAAATATTGTGATAGCGATTAGCATGATTATCAGCTAATAAAAGTCAATAAGCGTGTCTTATAATGGCGCTATCGTTAGACGTCAAATCTTAATAAATCTTAACAGAATGTATATATTCTGTGTATGTGGGAAGAAGCACAAAATGTATTAAGTTTCTTAGGATTTAAGCGCATTAAAAAATTTAGCGATTTTAAATTCAATTTATTTTCAAAATGGCGACTAAAGTTTGTCGCCTCAAAAATCATTCTACAATTATTTCATTAACTAAGCAGTTTTGAAGCTTGATAATGACTCATTTTGACAGAATAAAGTAGCAAAATAATCTAAACACAACTTTCTATCAATAAAACTGTCTAATCATAAAGTTACAAGCAATAAACTTCTCATTGTAGGGTCAATCTTATGAATCACTCATTCAGCAAATCAAAGTGATCAAACAATCAGTCAAATTTCAAAAGATTTAGCTATAAATAGCAAGGCAAAGGCACTATAAAAAGAAGTTTCATCATCATCATTCATCATTCATACTGCTGATTATGAATGAAATGAAAGGAACTTCATTCAATATTTTATATGATTAACATTTTGTCAAATTTAATATTGTATAGTCGACAAAAAAGTAAAGTCGGCATAAAGAAAAAATTCACAAGTACACGCAAAATGTAGGAAATTATTGAATAAAAAAAGAGATTTAGCTTAATATTTTCTTATGAATGAAATATTTCGTCTTCTATTGAAGGAGAGCGATGATGAAGTAAACATAATAAAAAAAATCTTGACGGTGGTGAAAAGGTCAGACAAATCAGCTGATTAAATTGACATATATTTTCTCTCTGACTTGATGCTTCTCGGTTTTTTGGGAATTTCTCAAAGAAAAAAAAAAATCTTGTGTTTGTAAATAAATAATGAGAATGAGATTCACAGGATCAAAAATGATGTTTAATCAAAATAAAAACTCAGATTTGTATGAATTATGATAATTTATGAAGTATTTGCTCGTCTTAAAGAACACACACATAACCACAAAAACGACTGTGTGTATATAAAGAATAAACGAGAGGAATGATAAGTGCAGCTGAGAGCTTATAAGGTATTCAGCAATAAAAATACAGTTTGATAAAGAAGGTCATAAAAAAGGAGATTTAAATATATATATATATTTTTTTTTTGTGAATGAAATCATTCACATGGGCAGGAAATGTGATAGAATTTTGTGGCTTTTGAACTTAATTTTACTTGATTTACGTACGCATTGTGAATAGCAAAAATGCTTTAATGATTGCCAATTGAGTCGGTGAATCATCTAAGAGAATATTTTTTTTTGTTCATAAATCGACTCTAAAGTATTACGTGACAGATTGGGAAGAGAGCTGTGCATCAATTTGAAATTTAGATTTATTTTAAAGAAAATTAAAATTTCAATTTTATGAGGAAATGCTGATTTTTGTTTTTAAATTGCCAGAAAATATCTTCACACTCCTCCTTTAACCTTTCTGAAGTGGAATTAATTTATCAGTTTCTAAATTAAAAATATAATGCGAAATAAACAAGATTAATGAAACAAATAACAAACTTCTGTCAATATTTTCTTTTAGTTCTATTAAGAAGCATGAATACTATACAAAAATCCGCAAAAATGAAAGTACTTAAGAAATCATTAATAAACAAGCTGTTGATTGATTGCTTTTGTTGGATATTAAAAGATACCTGCACAATTCCATGAAATACGCCTCAATTTCATCTTCCTTTGCTCTTAACGTACATGGCATCTCACACCCAAAAATATGAGAATGAATTTATATTATTGTAAGGCAGAGAACCGCACTTGATGTTATGGATTTGAACTCTGCTGATTGCAACTTATTTTTTAAATTTTGATTAGATTAAAAACTGAACAAAAGTCGAGTCTACACCCCTCAATCCGAACAGAAGAGCCAAAGAAAAAAAATATCCTTAATGAAGAAATTAAATTTAATGCAATAAATTAAATTATTTATACCAGTAAACATCATTCTTGATCTGTATTGAGAATGAAAATAAGTAATGCGAATGGATGGAGAATGGAATAAATGCAGATAACTTAAGATATTCTTGCAAGATGTGCCTCTCAAACACCATCCATGAACATGCAAAAATATATATATTAAGTAAAAAATCTGATTGATAATCAACCAAAAAAAAAGGAAAGAAAGAGGAAAACTCCTCCAAAATAGCCAGAAAAATGAAATTTCATTCTGTTCTTTCTCTTGATGCCGATATTTGCTTCACTTATTGTGTAGTTTCAAGAGCAATCATCCAATGGATCGGAAGGGAAAGAAAATATTAATGAAAAAACAGAATTTGAGAGGATGAGAAGGAATTTTTTTCGATTTAAAGGACCACAAACGACGAATTTTTTTTTCGTTGGTTTCTGCCTTGCTCAAGTGCAATATTCGTTTCATTCATTAATAAAGAAAAATTAGGTTTGGTCAATTGATTGTGTTCTCAATTCATTCTTATTTTTAGCTGGTAGATCGAGAGGAAGTTGAAAATTTGTATGCATTTTGACTAAGTTTTGAGAAATAAAACCGTTAAATAAAAATATATTTGAAAATTTTATCTTAAAATTTTAAATTTTTAAGAACTGTTGAAAATTCAACTAAAATCCATTACGTTGCTCCAAATTTCCAAGAATCTTTCCCAACCATTTATAACTTGATTATTTTTATTGCCCGTTCTCACATTTTTTTTTCATTTCAATATTTGCAACAATTCATTGTTAAAAATGTCGTTCTTAGCTATATATCGCAAATGTACATTGTTTTCAGTAATTATCAAGCAAATAATAAAGAAAAAGTAATGCTGAATGAATTCAAAAATTCCATTCATAAATCTCGCTTCGTTTTGCAATAAATGTATGCATTTATGAATTCAAATGTATATGGTAAAAAGATTTCAAAAGAACTAAATATTTGCTCTTTTATCAGCACCGAAATTATTTCTCTCTCCTTCACTTTTATTCACAATTTGTTCGACTGATTATGAATGGTTTTTTATGAAATATGTATACATTTTTATATCACTTACATATACACATATTCCGTCTGATTTTTTTTTTTTTTTTTGCTTTTTTGGAATTTTTACTTCTTCTTTTGCTTCTTTCTGCTTTCATTTACTCAAGGCATGAAAATCAATTAATCATAATAACAAGGCAATATTTTTTTTCTTATGCAAATAGCTGAACAGAGAAAAATGTTGATTTTAGCATAGACTATTTGAATAGTTGAATATTTGAGGGGATGATAATTTTTTTAAAAGCAGTGAAAAAGTCACTATAGGTGGTCAAACTTAATAGCGTATATTCAAGGTTTTTAATGTTTATTTTATAATTTTTTAAATTCAACATTTTTTAAAAATTTAAAATTTTTGTAGGTTAAACTTTCTTCGGTTTTGAAAGTTTTTTGCTGATTTATCTTCTATTAAGCATTAATATTGTTTAAAAATAGCTAAAGTGTGATAAGAAAGATGGCACAAATAATTAACATCTACTAAAGTTTTTTAATTTGATAAAGTTTTGACAATAAAACTTAGTCAAAATGAAAGAACGATC
This sequence comes from Chironomus striatipennis, assembly GCA_026123125.1. Lineage (NCBI taxonomy): Eukaryota > Metazoa > Arthropoda > Insecta > Diptera > Chironomidae > Chironomus > Chironomus striatipennis. The sequence goes on from CM047394.1 coordinate 44,012,739, forward strand.
CACGCACTTTCCAAAAAGAAGAAAAAAAACTAGACCTCAATTGATTGATCACACGAATGTCGTGAAGGATAATGACAAAAAGTCAAAATATTTACTCAAACAAATATTTTTGATGTCCTATGAAGAAAATTATGAATGAAATATTTCATAAAAATTTGTTTCGGCAATTTGTCAGCATTTTTCGGTTTCTATTGAAAACTAAAGGATCGCAAGAAGGAGGTATATATATGACATTAGTCACATTGAAAGCTATTCCAATAAATTCAACAATCTTAATTGACTTAATCAAGATTTAATTTGGAACAAAATTTATTTTACATCATCATCATAAGCAGCATTTTATTATTATTTCTTCTCTTCACTCTCTGTTCTGCCTGTGTTTTTAATCCTCCATGTAATTTAAATCTCTTCTTATTTGTTGCTTTTTATCACCTCACAAGATACCGATGACCATAAATAAAAATCTTCAAAATATCTCTTCTCGTTCGTGTATGTTTATATTGCTTATATTATATTATATACGTACAAGTATGTACATTTTCTGGATGTAAAACAAATTCCCGAAAAAAATAAATTTTTCAAGCGAGCAGCAAGGAACGAGCAAATGAGTGAGATGGAGGAGTCCAAAATAATATCAAGATAAGGCGAAAAAATAAGAGAAAAATAAAAAAATATATAAAAACATTACACTTTGAGCATTTTATCATGATTATCATCTTCCTGTAGTCTGAAACAGAAAAGAAATATTTCATGTTTATATATGTGCAAATATGCGAAATGAATGAAAAATTATGAAATTTCTTATGTACGAGCAATCTACACACATATATATTGGCAATATGTAAATTTAACTCAATTTCTTATGAAAAATTGCTTAAATTAAATTCCATTGAGAGGAATTTTTATTATTTCACTGCCTGTATCAGCTGATACGTATATACGTGCATATCCTCAGCCTTTATAAATTTCTCATATTCATTTAGATATGAGTGTTATTTATTCAGATGTTTGTTGAACAACAAGATTTCTTCTTAGACTGTTTTGTTATTAGTGTTATTATTTAGCAGGAATTTGAGATAAAAATTTTGGAATTTTATCGCGTTAAACGCATTTTAAAGAAATTTAGTTTGAGCAGATTTAACGAATTTTTCTCAAATCAAGAAGTTTTTTGTATTTTTCTTAAAACTTTATTCATTTTAGGGCCAAAAAGGATTATTATTAGGCTTCAAAAATGTAGCAAGCTGCTTTAAAAACTTTCAAAATCGCATATATTCAGACCTTTGTATTTTCATCTCAAAATCATGTCAGCCACAAAAACTGAACACAATTCTACATTTGAATTTTGAATATTGTGTTAAAAACCAGAAAGTAGAATCATTTTAAGAATTAAGAGAAGATTCAGCGTTCCCACAAGAGTGAGAAAATATATATTGAGGCACTTTTCATTTCGTTATCTCCACATGATGTGACTGTGAGGTAACATACATAAACATCTCAAAATGGATATTTTTAATGAAAATTTTTCACATGAAAAATTTGACAACCGAAGAAAGAGAAAGAGAAGGAAAAAATTTATGCAATGAGGCACAACAAAAAGGAACAATTGTCGAATAAATCAAAGACAAAAAGATGCGCCAATAAATGTTTTTTTGAACATCAGAATTTGCATTATAATGTAGAAATCTTTAATCAATTCTGTCCTGCTCTGAATTCAATTCAAATGAAGTCGTGTCCACTGTGGAGATTTTTCTCATTTTTAACTTATTGCCGGTGGAAAAATCCTTTCCACAAATATAAAGTTTCTCGTTAAAGACAATAAATGAAAAACGTGAAGAGATATGGGATGAAAATAATAAAAATAATAAAGAATAAATGGTGGAACCCTAATTCTAAGAATCTCCTTATTGTTTGTTTCTCTCCATTCCATTCTCTTATGGATGTGAAGCAAAAAAATTACAAAAGTCCTCGTTTATATCGAGGGACTTCAGCGCATTTTTGACGCAGCGATTAGCAATTGATTAAATAGAAAAGAATGTCTAGTTTTAAAACTCTATTGCTGTTTCTTTAATCATAATGCATTTCAATAATAAGTTTAAAACTAAAGATCAAAATTCCTTTAAAATTGATTTTTATAATGTTCAATGTAAATTTCTGAACACATTCATTATTTTTCAAATTTCTAAACGCACTTATATTTGTTTTGTATGAAAAAATTAAATGTTAATTAATTAAGATGTATAAAAGAAAAAAATTTAATCCGAAATAACGGTCAAAAAAATTTCAAATTTTTTAACGGTAAGAAAAAATTCAAACTTCTCATCAGCATAGCTTTGCCCTGCATTGTTTACATATTTTTTTTGAAATATAAAATCGATGAATTAAGCTATTTAATGAGTGTTTTTTGACTTTTCAATATAAACGGCGGGAATAAAAACATTCAATGAAGCTATTAAAACAATTCCGAGCTTGCTACGAAGTCTAGATCAAGAGATAATTGGGACCCGAACGACCGAACGACCGAACGACCGAACGACCGAACGACCGAACGACCGAACGACCGATCAAAGTGCATGATTGAGCTTCCTTTTTGAAAACAAGTTTTCAAAAATGCGCTAAAAATGCAGCAAAAAGAATTTCTTCATTTTCGGACGCTTTTTTGGAATTTCTTTTGTTGTTATTTCATTTGTGTCTTTTTTTCTTCCTTTTTTCATGCATTTTTTCACATTACATTTCACTGCTGCTTGTCTCTATGTGTGACATTACGAAAGCACATAAAACAAAAAAAAAGGAGAAAAGAGAAGAAAAATAATAAAGGAATAAATGAATTTTTGGTGCTCAACCATCACAAGAAGAACGAGGAGCAGTGAAAGATATAGCAAGAAGAAGAAGAAGAAAGATGGTAACCTGAGAGCCATGTGATAAGCCAGCAGTTCGTCCAAAGAATAAGAGAAACATAAGAGAGGCCACTTCAAGTGGAAGTTAATTAAAAATCATTGTCTTGTTATTTCAATTTTTATGCATGCACACAGTTGGTGTGTCCTCGAGAAACAAAAAAAAAAGATTCTTTTCTTGCCAAATTTATGACCATCTTTATTGCACATCTTGAAGAAAAGAAAGACATTCTTCAAGGTTCGTTCTTGCATTTTTAACATGCGTTTTGACGCATGCTCTAAAATTTTTGTGTGGGTTTTTCCTGCAAATCTTTTTTTGAATCACTAATTAGAGCTACACAAAAACCGTTAATTTCAAATCAAAAATAAATTTTGAAAGTGTTAAGGGGCCGTTCACTTATTACGTAACGCAAAAATTCGGGTTTTTTACCCCCCCCCCCTCCGTAACGTTTTTAACAAAAGAATCAGGTGTGAGAACAATAGACCGTAACAAACTCTCGACCCCCCCCCACCCTCAGAGCGTTACGTAATAAGTGAACGGCCACTAAGTAATTTGTTCTGTAGCAACATGCGCAACAGTCATTAAATTTAATTGCTCTTTTTGTCGACTACAGCATATTTTGCACCCACAAACAAAAATCCACATTTTTCAATATTCTCAAGAAACTTAATATTCAGTCTGCGGTCAAAGCCTTGATTCTATTAAAACAATTTTAAGTAGTTAAACGTTAAATTCTTCCACTGTACCAACCAAAAAATCAGCAGAAGAGAAAAACGGGACTTTTTTTATTGATTTCATAAACGAAATTCTTCATACTGTATATATAGATTCTCAGCTTTATTTCAAATGGAAAAAGGGCAGAAAACCACAAAAGCAGGCAGCAAACACAATAGAAAATAAAGTGGAATTTTTCATTCTCCTCATGTTCCAAAAAATATGAAGATTGTAAGAGAAAACATGAGTGAATGAAAACATAAAGATACTGTTCATCTAGACAGGTAAATGTTTGGTCCTTTAAAGATTTCCTGAGAAATCTTGTGATGATATTAAATATTTGATTTTCGTGTCTTTTCGGCTGCTCAATTTAATTCTCAAGCAAGCGATATATTTTTAAGGACATGTTGAATATTTACATAAAAATTTCTCACGGACCGATTTGTAACAGTGAAGATCGTCGCTCATCACGATAAGACATAAGGATATATAAGAATGTAAACAGCAGTGGCGGCTAAAGAATATAGTGTCTGTTTACTTTAAGCACTGCGGTGATTTAAATTTTCATCAAAAGATGCATTGTGCATTGTCATTTTGTATTGTTAGACGAAAATTGAAAAAAAAAGAAATAATAATGCAGAACTTACCATCAAGTCTCTTTTGGTAATGCTATTGTCAGTGTAGTATATCAAGACCTCAGGCTGAAGTGCATGCGTCGATGGCTCACGTAGTTTTGATGCAAGAAATGTGCATGTCGCCGCTAATAGCTGTAAATTATTTTTGCTTATTGGCAATTTATTGAGCACACGATCCATATAGTTGATTGCGAGAATTGGAACCTCTTCTTGGCATTCACGTTCTTCACACAACTGTAATGAGAAACAAATAAATCATTGAATTAATATCATTCGGAATCTTGTGTTGTGGTTGATTAAAAAAAAAACATTCGAAACAGAAAATTCCACGAATTGTGGCATTATCCTCTATATATGATTGACCTCGAATCTTGCGAAAAAGAGCAACCAGAACCGCAAATTAATATAGAGAAATATCATTATGAACCTTTCGCGAAAACAGAAAAAACAAGAATAATTTATCTGAGGAATCTTCGAGATCATCAATTTGAGAGCATTTTCAACTTTATTTTTAAAAAGCCTTATTAGTTGCATGCCCCCTGTTTTGCAAAATTTTATTATTTAATTTAAAAAACATTAACTTAATTATTAGACACAAAGGATTGCTATTTAGCTATCGATAAAGTTACTGTCAGTTAAAACACTTCATTAGCATTTGCAAAAAGCATCCATCCAAATAAGCAGGTCATGTATGGATGCTTTATTATGCTAACAATGATATTTGTTGCATCTCTTCATTTGTAATCGTCTGGCAAATGATCTTCACTTCCTGTACGTTCATTGATATTATTGCACAACGAAAAGAAAGTTCTCGTTTTTAAAGCCGCACATAAAGTGTGAATTATTATTCCCAGTCTGCTTATTTCTCCTTTTATTCTCATTATATGTGTGCTGTATTGCATTTTATTTACATAAGTAGATGAATTACAAGGAATTATGCATCATTGAAGATCTAGGTAAGATCCTAACAATAAAAAAGCGTAGTATAAGTTTCCGCAAACACCTTTTTGTTCTTTTGCCGATATACTTTCCGTTATACCTATTTTCTACACCTTTTATACTTATGAATAGTTGTCTAATGTTAATATTGCATAAGTAAAAAGAAGTTTGTTACCTAATTTCTTCATTTTTTCTTCCCTTTTTTTCTTGTTCTTGTTCAGACCCTCCTCATAGCAAATTCGTACATGAAAAAAATGTATGTATACATGTAAAGGAATAAGTGCGATTAGCATAACATTTTAAAAAATTATTCCATCCAGGTGCGATCATCATAAATCAGCAAATATTTTCTGTTCGTGTAGTTAAAAATAAGTTTTCTTTCATAGATGATCATAAAGTATACACTCAGAAAAAAACTCATAGACTTTGGGGTGATAGACAGTTAATGAGTTTGAGAATACTTGCCAATAAATTATCTAATAGGAATCTAATGAAATTTCACGGTGGAATAACCTTGTCAAATTTTATCACAAACTGTTTATCTGATCTTAATCTTAAAAGTCTCATATTGCCAAATTAAAAATATTTTCTCGCAGTGTACTAGACAAGACTTTTTAAAATATATTTCTTGTGCAAAAAATCCATCCAACAATTGCCCGTCACTCATGACTAGTTTAAACTATGATAACTCATCTATCAGTCAGCAGTAACCAATCAATGTATTTGAGCACACGCTAAGAACTAACTCTTCTTTTCCTATCAAAGTCAAAAATTCACTTTGAATGGATGTTATTTGCCTTATGTTTATTTGATAAGCAAAATGAAAATAAAAAGTACATGTACTCTGAGCTTTGCTGATGAATAAGAAGCAGTTGAAGAGGGAGAGAGGTACTGAGGGATTTTCTTGACGCATTCGTATCACATACATACACACCGGAAACAGAACTTGAAATAATTTTTTTTATGTAAATACATTCTGCCAAGTTGATAACATTATCATTTAAATAATTTGTATTTCTAACTTCTTCTTCTTCATTATTTCTATTTATTGTTATTACAACAACATCAACAGTAACATGACGAGTTTGATGGAAGTAGAAGAATCAACAATTTGTTAAACTCGTTTTTATTAGTTTTTAAGTTCATTGATCGAGTGAGACATTTTATGAGAAGAATATGTCGCGAAGGATCCTCTTTAGCGAAAAAAATTGATATCTAATACTTAGCATATATCTTTTATTATTGAAAAAATTGTGAGTGTGTGTCTAGGTTCCATCAGTGGTTTCATAATTTTTCATTTTATTTATTCTAATTTGTATATTTTTAGGCAATCGAGAAAAATAAAATAAAAAAGTCTATGAGATGTTATAATAAATTGATAGCTCATCTATCTATCTAAGCAAACGACTGTGTTTAGAGAAGAGCGAAAATATATATAATCATAAACGTTTCCTGTCCTGATCCTCATACTCGATTTTTTTTCATTTCATTTCGATTCTCAAACGTAACAATAATAAATTATCGCTGTAGCTCATTGGGATTCTTTATGAAGTAAAAAATAGCAAAGTTTATTATCGTTAGTTGGGCTCATACCTACTCTAACTAGAAATCGATAAAACTATGAAGATAAAGCCGCGCACTTTGAGAAATTTGATATTGATGGTAATCAAACTTCATCAATGGTGATTAAAGAATGATTAACAGTAGAAACTAAAATTTAAACGATATTTTTTTCTAGAATATCTAGACGGATTGACTGGTGATGTTTAGACACTCTATGATGGGATAGATTGTGGGATAAATTCAAAAATTTTTAAGTTTTTTGAATCATAACCTCAAAATTTTTAACTTAAACTTAAATTTTGAATTCTTGCCTCAAAAACGAGAAGTTTAACCATAAAATATTGAGAAAAATAACTTTTCAAGGATCCACAACCAATTATTCAGCTTCTAACCCTCGTTAAACTTAATATAGAGAGAAAATTAAAAGACTTTTTTTTCATACCAACCACTGGTCTAAGAGTGAGTCTATGAATGTGACCTTGAATCAAATGGCGATAGCTTTTTTTATTTTATAACATTCCATTCGCTTTTCAAATGTTTTCTTCTCTTTCTATTAAAAAATAACAGCAACAACAAAAACACACGACGCATGATCACTTCTCTCAGTTTCGACATATTCTCTTGATATGAATATCTTCTTCTTATCAAAAATTATTCTCATACATATGGATGAGATAGTTGTCCTTAATGGGCTAAAATAGAAATTAGGGTGAAGAACATTGCCATTGCCATTTCCATGTCTATGGATCAGACAAGTCTGACTTGAAATTCTTCTTTGTTCTTTGTTTTGCGCAGAACAGAATTGAAGAAAAAAAATATAAAAATTTAAAAGACCTTTTCCTATTCATGCTTGCTCATTGAGTTTGTGTATGAATTAAAAATTACTATTTTTTTCTTATAATAGAATTACGCACAGACATATAAAAATGTAAATGAAGACCGTGAATTTTTTCGCGACATAATCGTCAATCATGATGATTCTATGAATTCTGAACCTTCATAATTCAATCATAACATAAAAAGACCTTCTTTTCTACTTCTTCTTCTCCTTCGTACTTCTTTCTCTCTTCCGTTTTGACAATAGAATAATAGTAATAAAAAAGAAGACAATTGGAAGTGCGCGATCAATGCCAGGCTAGACACGTCGGTCTTTCTCATTCTCTTCCTTTTTGCTTGATCTGTTCTTACTATAAAAAATAATGTTTGTAAAATTCCTTTTACTACAAGTACTCGCAAGAAAGACACAACAAGTAATGGACATTGTAATGTATAGTAAATATTTTGAGGGTACTAGAGATTGTGTGGCGAATGACTCAGGGATTTCTGTGTGAAATATGTGATTGGAATTTAATTTGAAGAATTTCATTGATTTTTGCGTCAAAAACAATTAAATTTTTTAAGAGATGCAAAAATTCAAATTTTAGAAAACCGTTAAATTGTATTAAATTTAATTGAGTAATTTTACTATTTACAGACCAAATTAAAGCATTAATCAATCAAATTTAGCCATTTCAAACCATAATACAATCAAAATATGCTCAAAATAAAGCATATCCACTTAGATACAAGATTGAAGATTGAGACTAATCATCATAAATGCTTTGCGGCTTTCAACTTGATTTAAGCTCGAGCCACAAAAGAAGAAGATGTGAGAAATCTCATCATAAAATTTAGCTTATCCCTTTTGATTGTCTTGAGAGGTGTCTTATTGAGATTATTCTTTTATCTGTTCCAATTCCGTGAAATATTTTAACTATGTGTGATTTGCAAATTTTACTGCTTAATTTATCTAAATTACAATCCATGTCTTAATGACTTAATTCATATAAAAATATGTTTCTAAAACTTCAACACAATGGCTTCAAGTTCAGGAGTCATGCTGCGAATATTGTCGAACGACAAACGAAAACAAAAAATTAAATGCAAATTGAATAAAATGAGGGGCATCACAGGCCCTACTGGTAGGGTTTTCAATCCCGGGATCCCGAATCCCGGGATACCGGGATCCCGCTGTTTTTTCAGTAACCTAATCCCGGGTTTGAAAACAGTCTCAATCCCGGGATTACGGGATTGAAAATTTCCTTAAATTTACAAAAATTAACGATGAAAAAAAATTAAATTTTTTATCATTTTTCTAATTTTTATGGTGTTTTTAACCGTTTTTATATTTTTTATCTACTTTTGATTTTAAAAAACAAACAAATTTGAATACATTTTGGTTTTTTTTTTTTATCTTTTTTGTTATCGTATTCTAAGCCACGCCTCTTTTTCATACGAACTTTGGAAATAATTACAGGTCAAATTTCAATATAAGTTTATTTGTTTACATTTAGAAAAAATCTCAGTAAAACTTTTCATTTTTTGTTTACACCGCTACTTAAACATACATGTTATGTGAATAATTAAAATTTTTGATTTGACTTTAACTATTAAAAAATTAGTTTTGAATGCAATTTTTTCAATAGAAGTAAAAAATACTTATATTTCAAACATGAAACTTAAAAGAGTTGACTTTGAAACAAAAAATGTGAATATTTTCATTAAAAACTGATGAAATTTAACTGCTGATAGGGTCCTTTTATTAATCTTTTGGATGGATGGATACTTTCAATTGTAAAATTAAAGAAGATTTGAAGCATAAAATAATACTCAAACAAATTTCATGGCAAACTCTTTTAACTTTCATACAAAATTTTGGAGCCAATCGAAATTTGATCTAAACTTTATTTTGAGAAAAAAAAATATTCTTAGGTATTCAAAACTTGAATTGTATGAAAATTTGTTGTTAAGATTTTAAATTCTTAGAAATTAAATTTTTTTCAAAAGCAAAAGCTAATACTTAAAATTTCTAGATACTACATAGATAAAACTAATAGTTTTGTTTAGAAAAACCCATTAGTATTAAAACAATGCTTTTTCATACACTAAAAAATTAATTTTTACTCATTTTTTTTCTTTTGAAATTCAATCCCGGGATCCCGGGGGATCCCGGGTTCAGAATTTTTGAATACCGTAATCCCGGGATTGAAATTTTGGTCCGGGATTGAAAACCCTACCTACTGGTGTTATCAAAAAAAAAAAAATGTCTGATGCTACTCCAAAAAATTTATTTCAATTGCAATTTTCTCAGTGATTTTGTTTCTTTATGAAGTTTGTTGGGGAAGTTGGTGTATAGATTTTATAGAGGCGCATCTACAATATTAAGGCATCAGTAAAGTAGTTCTTAAAATATACAGCCCCCAAACCGTCTATAAAACCACATCACTCTACCTAAAACTGCTCTAAAAAATATCAAAAGAGGATTTTCGGCGACCGGATATCAAAAAAATTATTTTTTTGGTGTATGTTGACGAAATGGAAACAAATGCGGGTCACTAAACTTCGATTAACGACTTAATAAACGATTCATATATTCTTTTTGTTTTCGCCTGTATCTTCTTCAATATGCGAATATATATTGCAATATTCATAAATTTAATACGTTCATAAGCCAAAAAGTGAGATGATTTTGATATTTAAGCAGACTCCTTTTTGGAATATTCATAAACAGTGGTCGAGAAAAAAAAAAGTTGAGTCGATGAGCTAATGAATATGGTATTAGATTCTGATAATATTGCAATCGTATTCATTCAAGACTGGAATTCCATTTAGATGAGGAAAAATTCATGATCATTGATATCTCTTTTATGGATCTTTATAGTCGGAATTAATTGCATTAGGAGAGGTATTTGGACTGGATAAAAGTCGCAAATATTCCTGATGTTTTTATAGCTGATTACTGTAATTTTTGGAACAATAATAATCCGGTGACATAAAAAACTTTTTTTCATCGTCTGACTTAATGTTTACCAGACAGCATATTTGTGCATGCTTCATATATAATAATAAAAAAAATCTAATGATTTCTCATGGTGCGGTGGAAGAGAGAGATAGAGAGTGGCACCGATCAACAAACATGAAATGTTATATAGCCTTAGGTGCCGCTCTCCTCAAATCTCCCCAATTTTTTCTTTCATGCCGATCTCTCAGATTTAATGTGAATATATATAAATTTTTGCAAATTTTCATTCTTGTGAACAAGATCCATAAAAAATATTCTTCTGTGTGTGCCTGTTTCGAGACATGAAATGACCATTTCACATGAAAAACGACGCTTTTTTCGTTTAAATCAAGTTAACAGTTCGTGTGTAAGCATTTAATGATTAAAAGTGAGTGAGACGATGTCGATGGAGACGACGGACGATGAAATGTTGAATTAGCAGTGCTCAACAACATTGTAACTACGATAATGAGGTTATGCCTTCATCCATATTGATCACCATATGATTAATAATTCAAAGGAGCAAACTCATTTATATTTGGACTGACTTCATTTAAAGAAGTGAAGCCAAACAAGTGAGCAATGAATGTGCTGAAGAATAAGAAGAAAGGGAGGGAGGTTGTTAAGCAAAAAGGATTATTTCGTGCATAATGAAGAAAAGAGGTATGAAAAGATGAAGAGTAAATTTCATGATGATTGATCTAGGAATTATCGAATTATCCACTTAGAGACTCTCCTAATCTGCTCTTTTTATTTTTTTTTTCTTCTTCATTTTAACTCATTCCTTCTCCTTTAGCATTAACATTCTCAGAATTCTCTAAACAACAAAAAATATAATTAGCAACAACTAGTTTTGTTTAAAATAAAGATTGGTCAGATAGATTCGATCATCATTTGATTTTTTGCTATTTTTAAAAAAGATATACAAAATTAAATTGATTTGGGGATTTTGGAGCTTATCGTCTAAACATTCTCAAAGGTTATGTCAAAATTGGATTGAAAATTTAGAATTTATGTCTCTAGAGTTGATCCTCGTGAGAAAGATCAAAAAACATTTTGCATAGCAGCAAAACGTGTAACTCAGGTCAAATGGAAAATTTTTCAATAATCAAAAATGCATGAAACTCCTTAAGTTAATATTTTACCATTGTGGTTTAGCACAATCATAAAAAGATGTGAATGAAAAGGAATGAGCAAGGCACAAACAGATAAAATAAAAATATTTTGAATGAAATTTTATGATCGAAAATCAATGGCGATTTAAATTCGAACATGCATAAGAATGATACTTTGGTGAAAGCGAGTAAATTTTTGTGGTTCTATTGTCTCATCGATATATTTTTGACGTGACACAATTCTTTGAGCGACGTACATGTCTTCCTGTATGCTTCTCATCTGACTGAAGCGTGACTGATTACTTTAATTGTTTGGTTTTTAAGAAAAATTATTTTTTAAAAAAAGATTTTTTTTTTCAGTCAAAAAATTTGTCAGCTGATAATTCACCCACATTGTGCATACTTTCTTGTTAATCATCGAAATAGGAAATTTTTCTCTCATTCCTCTTATTATTAAAAATTGTCTGTAGTTATAATAAAAATCACTTTTCTTTCATTTCCCCATGCGCGACATTTAAAAATTTAAATCGCCTTCATGTGTTTTTTTCTTGGGATATACAGTCAGCCAGTGATGAAATTAAATTATTACTTCGTATTTCTTTAAAATATATACATACAATATTTATATAAAATGAAATACAATTTATGTGAGTAATACATACAGAAAGTCAATAAAGGAGAACATAAAATAAACTGATGATGAAAATTTGTTCCGTCCAATAAGTTCTTTGTATGGCTTATATATAGCATATATTCCTTTACACTTTGATCTGTAAAATTTATACAATATCACCTTGCTCTTTTTAGTAAGTTCTTTGCAGAAGTAAAATGATTTTCTTGGCTAACTGGATGTGAATTTTTTTGTATATCTTTCTTTTTCGAGATTTTTCAAAGTCTGCTTGAGTTGCGTTCTTCTAAATTCGTAAATAATCCTATCGGAATATTTATTAGCACTTTTATTTACTCTTTTTAATAAATTTTAATAGAAATTCTTAAAAAATGTTTTTTTTTTTTCAACTTTTCAAAATACAACCATGTTAAAGTTCAAAAAGTTCAAATTTTTAATTTCCGTTATTTTTGAACTTTGAATTTTAAACTTCAATTTTCTTAAAAACTAAGATCAGATACAATTAATAGGAACTGTATGAATTATTATTTGATTCTGTGAATCAGAAATGCTCATCTTAAGAGGTTTGCTAGGAAAACTACGCACATTTATCATTAAATCTGCGCTCTGATCATCTCGCACAGAGGAAATTTCAAAAAGTTTATTTCATGTTCCTTCATGAATCGATTCACATTTTGTGAGGTATAACTGCGTGAGATAATTCAATAACACAATAAGAATTAATATAATATTTAATTCAAGTCAATTCAGCTCGCATTTTCGCACACAATATCGGATAGATCATAGGGTGAGCTTTGAAATCTAGTGAATTAATATGAAGAAGGAAATTAATTATAACATCTGATTAATCATGTGTTGCGTGGATATATCGATTGACTGACAATGTGAACTTTATGAAAAACGTATTTTGAAAAAAATTAAAAATTCCTTTATGCTAAGCAGAATAACAGTAAGGTGACTTGAAAGTCATGTAGGAAATTCTTTCTAGGCTTGTGAACTTTTTATAGAACAAATTTTGAATTTTTTTCTGTCTTTACATGCTTAATAGAAAGCACAACAAAGTCAAGAAATAATATTTTAATTTGGAACTTTAAAAATTTAAAAGTCCGAGTAGTGAATTTAATTTTAATACAATTTTAGCTGACATCGCTGATGTCATCATGATGTACGAATCGAGCAATAGCGGAGGATGAGGATGAATATAATCACAGTTTTTTTAAAAATATATATATTCTCCCAAGTGTCTGAATTTTCAATGTCAAGATTCAATAAATATTTCAATTGAATATCAAATTTGATATTGCTTAATTTCCATTCAGCCGTCAGCTGTTTCTATAACGCTCGCCTAACTGACTGACTGACTGACTGTGTGTGTCTATAATAACACACATAATATACAGTTAAAGTACTTAAACCCATCAGCTTTCGCAAAAATCTTTCCTCGGCATTCTTTTTCTTCTCTATTTTCTCTTCTAAACATAAACTTTTAATTTTTTTTTTCGAGGCCGTCTGATTATTATTCTTTCTATTTTCGCTTTCGCTTCTTTCCTTTCCTTTCTTCTATATTCTCACTATTTTCCTCATATCTCTTCTTTATTCTTTCATGCCGACCTACACCTATCTTTATTTTTATTTTATTATTATTTTCAGCGTAAGAATACCTTAAGTTCGCATATGTGTAGGCCTATGGCATATAATATGTAGACATTCACGCAATTCTAGATATAGAACTAGACAATCTAGACGGATGAGTGAAAGTGAAACTGTTTTTTAGGTTGTCTCTCTTTTCTTGTCTTTCTTTCTTTTTCTCTACGCACATACACATCCTCACATTAGGGGGGCATCTATAGGCATGTATATTCATTTGATCTATATTTATAATCCGCGGAAAAATCATTGAGAAAAAAAATTACGAAATGTAGCGAAATTGTTCTATTTTTACATCACGCAATGCGCATCAACCTTTTACTTTTTTCTTGTCTGTTTTATTTTTGAGTCATCAGTCAGTCGTTTTTCTGATGTTGGAAATATTCTCTTTTTTTTTGACAAGAAACTCATTGTCTCTAAAATGTCTTTTCACGCGTGATGCTTTTTAGCATTTAAATATTATTTTTTTGGTGTGTAGGTCAAGAAACTCTTGCTTGGCGTATTTTAAATTCCGCATTAGGTGATGAATTTAATTTATCAAATTACGTTTTTTATTTTACACACCTACATATTGTGGATAATTTTATATGATCATTTTTTCTCAACGGCAAAATAGGATTTGAAATTTTTTTAAATGATTTTTCTTGTTGCTTGGAACGTGGCGGAGGTTCTCTAATGATTCAGAATTAAAGAAGCAAATAATATGATTAAACAATATCGCACACAAGCCATTAACCTTTAGCAACAAAATGTACATAAAACCAAACACTCGAGTATGTAATTTTCAAATAACACAAACGAAAATGAACGAAAAAAAAAATAACTTTTTATTTTACATATTTATTGAGCAAATAGTTTTTCTTCTTTTTTCTACTCTTTTTTGCAAGAAAGGTATTTAACAATTTAAATGCCCATGTATGATGATATTGTTCATACATTCAGCTCCGGTATGCTTTTTATTCTATACAAAACCGCAAATGAAGAATGAATACTTTACAGACATTCTGGTAACGCGTTCTGTGCGAATTGATTTTATTTATTTATTTATTTTTTTTTATTTTTGGGGGAATTTTGTGAATTAATTCTATCAATTTAATTAATTAGAATTAGTTTTTAAATTTCAGGAATTTTCGCACTTAAGGTTAATGAATTGTTTTTTAAGATCAAATAATTTTTGATTTTTTTTTTTTTTTTTTTTTTTGCTTCAATAAATTAAAAAGATGAAAAACTAAAAAACTTAAAAATGATCCTGAAAAAATGCGAAAATTCAAATTATTGTATAACAAACATTTTGATGATGCAATCGAATCTATAAATATGAAAATGCACATTTTCTCTATCAAAATAGCTTTTTCCCATTCGATGACATAAAAAATCATTAAAGTCACAAATCTTTAAGTAAAAATAAACGCAACAGACAAAATATTTACATTATTTTCACGATCACATCAAATGAGTCTTTTTACATAACTTCTTTTAAATTTCATTGTCAGTATCATGACATTCAATGCACGATTAACAAATTGCTGATCACATAAATATTTCATTATTTTTTCAATTCTAAAAGAAAACTCATTTCTTAATGAAAATATCGCAATTGTAGTCAGTAAAAAATTCTTACTGTATCAATTTACATTGTCAATAATTTAATTTATTCTTTTTTTTGCTGCTCAAAGTGATACTGAACTTCCAAAAGCGAACGAAAAATGAGTTCAATGGCAGTCAAAACAGCAGAAAAAAAATTGGAAAATCAAACAAGAGAAAAAATTTCTCACAGATCAGAAAACGAAATTATTTTCGATTGATTTGTGAATGACATGGGGCAAGAAGAGATGAAATTTTTCCCAGGAGCATAAATTAGATTATGAAATTAAAACATGACTTGTGAATGGAATTGCTGCCTATATTGTGAACCCCTTCCATGCCATTCATCCATCAACAAGGCAATTCAATTCGTACACATATAGAGAAATTTTAAAATCTATGGCAGAAGTGAAAGTGAGTCATAATTTTTACCCTCATTATCATCTCTATTATTGATCTTATTTATGTGTGTATTTTGTTCTGTGCAGCATTACTACGCCTGTTACGGCATGTGGAATGATCATAACTTTATTTTTTTTTTCTTTTGAAACACTTAAAAATATAATTTTTTGGGGTTCATGCAATTTTTTGTATCTCACACATAAATTTCAATGATGAGTTTCAACTTACATGCTTAATGGCAATATTCAATATAAAGTTTTTTTTTTCTGTTCCAACAAAAATGGAATTGATAATAATGGTGCTCGTAAATTTAAATCTCTTTCTTTTAATTAATTAACTTCCACGCATCGCGTGTAAGTTATTGGTTTCACCCAAAATGCCCATTTTCGAGTTCACTATGTTCCCACCACTTTTATGAGAAGTTTTTGGTACCAAAATGTGCGTCTCGATGAGTAGATTCATAATCTGCAGGAATTTTTCAATTTAAAGGCCATTAAAGGGGTCAAAAAGCCAAAAAACTGATTTTTTCGGTCATAAAATTTTGTAATCGGGGTCACAGCTTCACCATTAGACTTTCGGGAACTGATTCTTTTGCCATATGATCAGGCAACACAAGCGCCCAGGGGAATGGAAGCTAACTTTTTGATATATGCACAACTTTATAGACCTTTGAACAGTCAAAATAGGGTCAAAAAACGCTCAAAATTGACCATTTTTGGCATCGTTCTCGCTTGTATTAAGCTCAAATTGGCTAATTCAAAAACCATTTCGGGGTATTTATGCCTAAAATGTATAGGCCAAGTTTCAGCCAATTTCGTCCATACCTGTGTCCACAAGGTCCATTTTTCGTTTTTTGGGTACGCATGGCAGGATGAAGTTATGAAAAAATTTTTTTGGTCCTAATGGTCTCTAACCACCGATATACAACATAATTAGTCGTTTTTTCCCAAAATTTTTATCTTTTTCCTAAAGTTTTTAACTTCCACGCATCGCGTGTAAGTTATTGGTTTCACCAAAATGCCCATTTTCGAGTTCACTATGTTCCCACCACTTTTATGAGAAGTTTTTGGTACCAAAATGTGCGTCTCGATGAGTAGATTCATAATCTGCAGGAATTTTTTCAATTTAAAGGCCATTAAAGGGGTCAAAAAGCCAAAAAACTGATTTTTTCGGTCATAAAATTTTGTAATCGGGGTCACAGCTTCACCATTAGACTTTCGGGAACTGATTCTTTTGCCATATGATCAGGCAACACAAGCGCCCAGGAATGGAAGCTAACTTTTTGATATATGCACAACTTTATAGACCTTTGAACAGTCAAAATAGGGTCAAAAAACGCTCAAAATTGACCATTTTTGGCATCGTTCTCGCTTGTATTAAGCTCAAATTGGCTAATTCAAAAACCATTTCGGGGTATTTATGCCTAAAATGTATAGGCCAAGTTTCAGCCAATTTCGTCCATACCTGTGTCCACAAGGTCCATTTTTCGTTTTTTTGGGTACGCATGGCAGGATGAAGTTATGAAAAAATTTTTTGGTCCTAATGGTCTCTAACCACCGATATACAAACATAATTAGTCGTTTTTTCCCAAAATTTTTATCTTTTTCTTAAAGTTTTTAACTTCCACGCATCGCGTGTAAGTTATTGGTTTCACCCAAAATGCCCATTTTCGAGTTCACTATGTTCCCACCACTTTTATGAGAAGTTTTTGGTACCAAAATGTGCGTCTCGATGAGTAGATTCATAATCTGCAAGAATTTTTCAATTTAAAGGCCATTAAAGGGGTCAAAAAGCCAAAAAACTGATTTTTCGGTCATAAAATTTTGTAATCGGGGTCACAGCTTCACCATTAGACTTTCGGGAACTGATTCTTTTGCCATATGATCAGGCAACACAAGCGCCAGGGGAATGGAAGCTAACTTTTTGATATATGCACAACTTTATAGACCTTTGAACAGTCAAAATAGGGTCAAAAAACGCTCAAAATTGACCATTTTTGGCATCGTTCTCGCTTGTATTAAGCTCAAATTGGCTAATTCAAAAACCATTTCGGGGTATTTATGCCTAAAATGTATAGGCCAAGTTTCAGCCAATTTCGTCCATACCTGTGTCCACAAGGTCCATTTTTCGTTTTTTTGGGTACGCATGGCAGGATGAAGTTATGAAAAAATTTTTTGGTCCTAATGGTCTCTAACCACCGATATACAACATAATTAGTCGTTTTTTCCCAAAATTTTTATCTTTTTCTTAAAGTTTTTAACTTCCACGCATCGCGTGTAAGTTATTGGTTTCACCCAAAATGCCCATTTTCGAGTTCACTATGTTCCCACCACTTTTATGAGAAGTTTTTGGTACCAAAATGTGCGTCTCGATGAGTAGATTCATAATCTGCAGGAATTTTTCAATTTAAAGGCCATTAAAGGGGTCAAAAAGCCAAAAACTGATTTTTTCGGTCATAAAATTTTGTAATCGGGGTCACAGCTTCACCATTAGACTTTCGGGAACTGATTCTTTTGCCATATGATCAGGCAACACAAGCGCCCAGGTGAATGGAAGCTAACTTTTTGATATATGCACAACTTTATAGACCTTTGAACAGTCAAAATAGGGTCAAAAAACGCTCAAAATTGACCATTTTTGGCATCGTTCTCGCTTGTATTAAGCTCAAATTGGCTAATTCAAAAACCATTTCGGGGTATTTATGCCTAAAATGTATAGGCCAAGTTTCAGCCAATTTCGTCCATACCTGTGTCCACAAAGGTCCATTTTTCGTTTTTTTTGGGTACGCATGGCAGGATGAAGTTATGAAAAAATTTTTTGGTCCTAATGGTCTCTAACCACCGATATACAACATAATTAGTCGTTTTTTCCCAAAATTTTTATCTTTTTCCTAAAGTTTTTAACTTCCACGCATCGCGTGTAAGTTATTGGTTTCACCCAAAATGCCCATTTTCGAGTTCACTATGTTCCCACCACTTTTATGAGAAGTTTTTGGTACCAAAATGTGCGTCTCGATGAGTAGATTCATAATCTGCAGGAATTTTTCAATTTAAAGGCCATTAAAGGGGTCAAAAAGCCAAAAAACTGATTTTTTCGGTCATAAAATTTTGTAATCGGGGTCACAGCTTCACCATTAGACTTTCGGGAACTGATTCTTTTGCCATATGATCAGGCAACACAAGCGCCCAGGGGAATGGAAGCTAACTTTTGATATATGCACAACTTTATAGACCTTTGAACAGTCAAAATAGGGTCAAAAAACGCTCAAAATTGACCATTTTTGGCATCGTTCTCGCTTGTATTAAGCTCAAATTGGCTAATTCAAAAACCATTTCGGGGTATTTATGCCTAAAATGTATAGGCCAAGTTTCAGCCAATTTCGTCCATACCTGTGTCCACAAGGTCCATTTTTCGTTTTTTTGGGTACGCATGGCAGGATGAAGTTATGAAAAAATTTTTTTGGTCCTAATGGTCTCTAACCACCGATATACAACATAATTAGTCGTTTTTTCCCAAAATTTTTATCTTTTTCCTAAAGTTTTTAACTTCCACGCATCGCGTGTAAGTTATTGGTTTCACCCAAAATGCCCATTTTCGAGTTCACTATGTTCCCACCACTTTTATGAGAAGTTTTTGGTACCAAAATGTGCGTCTCGATGAGTAGATTCATAATCTGCAGGAATTTTTCAATTTAAAGGCCATTAAAGGGGTCAAAAAGCCAAAAAACTGATTCGCTCCGCTCAGCAATGGTTCATTCACTTCGTTTCATTCCGCACAGCTCTTCACAACTCCCAAATGAACTTAAAACGTTTCTTAAAAGTGCCATTTCGTACATTAAGGAATCTATAAAATGCAAATTTCACAAATATTAATACAGACTACATGTTTTTAGGAGTTTAGTAAAATCTATGATTAACATTTTATACTTATGAAATAGAAGAATATGAAGTACAACTCGAACGTTAAATATAAAAAAATACATTCAATTTGTTTTTTCCGAAAATTTTTATAATATTATAATAAGTGTATTTATAATCTATCATAAGTCAAGCGTGGAAGTTCGTGGCTTTCTACGTAAGTCGTGTTTTTTAGGCTTTCACTTTCCTATGTTTATGCCCATCTGTAAATGTGTATAAAGGAACATAAAATTGGTCAAACATAAGGGTTAATAGAATAGCACACGCATTTGTTCTGAATTTGAAACTTAATATATTTTTTCTACATGCCTGAATGGACAGGAATTGATCGTGTAATGAAGACATTATTGGACCGTAGACAGTTTTAACAAATTTTAATTGATTTATTGTTGTTTTTTAAATGACGATCGAATTCGTGAAGGGAAAACATTTCTCTTTATTGGTTTGACAGCCAAAAGCAAGCGACACAGATTCATCTAAGGATTCATTAAATTAAATATTCCATTCATGCATTGTGTAGTTCTCTTTAAATTACTCTTCTGTGTGTAAACTCAATTTAGAAATGAAATGATTTAAACTTAACAAAACACGTCCGGCAAAGTCTTTTAATTTAGTCTGGATTTTTAAAGGATCTTTAAATCATATTTTTGTGGTACTTAATGAGAAAAGTTTATTTTTACCGAGCAAAACAGGTTTTTTGAAAGTGTTGAAGCAAAACAAAAGTTTTAAGGAACTAAGAATTTGGAGCTGAACTGAGACTAGACGGAAGCTGAACTGAGGCTGAATAAAAGCTGAGCTGAAGCTGAATAGAAGCTAAGCTGAGGCTAAACAGTAAATTTGCTTAGGTTCGAATAGAAACCCAACGAAGCATTCTTTAACCACTCGGTAATTCTGCGTATTATTCCTGTTTATTTCATTGTTCCTCATTGCTACAGTTCTTATTTTGTTTGCGCACTAGATCTTTAACAATCATCATTTCATCATCATCATCGCACAGCAGCCATCAAACGAGATATATCTCATTTGCTTTTAAAAAAAGGCTTTAAGTGAGTAATTTTTTATGATTATTTCTCTTCATTCTTAAAACTACGATTTGTGGATCATAAAAACAAAACAAAAAAAAGCAGCAAGCGAAATAAAATAAAAGAAAACAAAAATGCGAGCAGGTCTTAGATCAGAGAAGAATGTTTTTTAAGGGGGGTTCCGTCTTCTTCTTGATTTTTCATGAGAATTTTTTTTTTCCACCGTACGTATGCTTCATTCGCCTTTTAAAAAGTTCAAGGGAAGACAAAAAGAAATCTTAGATTACATTGAGGATCCAGAATGATAAAGCTTCATGATTTGTTGAGTGAAAAAACATCAAAAAGAGGTACGATTAACAAAAGGATGAAGAAATGAGCCACTAACGAATTAAGGAATCTTTTTTGATCTGCGACAAAAGATATCGGCTCAAGACATTCTATTCATCTCATCTTGATAATCGTAATACAAACACGGTAGATTATGGGAAAGAAATATTTTAAGTGGAATTTGCGAATTGTGGATTTAAATAGACGCATTTTGAGTTGTTATTCAGTTAATATGAAATTTAGAATTTAACGAATTTTTTAAATTTGAAATTTTTTAACTTTATTTTTTTTTTTATCGCTTAGGAAAGTTTTTCTTAATTTTCTCTTGAACTAATCTTAGTTAAACCTCAATCAAATGTCAATAGCTTTAAAAATGTAGCAAGAATCGATTAACATAGACTTAGTAATCAAATTTCATGGAAAGTCCAGTCAGTCAAAAGAATATCAACATTTTTATGTCAAAAACAAGTTAAAAAATGGCAAAAGGAATTGAATGAGTAAAGAAATATGGCCCAAGATCGCATGACTATAAAATAAATTCCATAACTTCTTAGTTTCTTCTTTCATAACCTTCCACTAATTTAAATATTTTATGAATCGTCTTCAATCTAGAAACACATCATAACACATAACACACGCGAAAAGGAAAAACAATATAAGTAAAATAAAGCACAAGAGAAGGCAATTTAGTGACTAGACGAAGTAGAATAGATGAGACATACAGAATAAAGAAAATATATATAAAATTAAAATTGTGGGTCTTTAAAACAAACGATAGGGAAAACATATATTAGACTCTAAATTACCATTGGCGATTAGGTCACCTCTTTATCATCTTCCTCTTCTTCTTCTTTAGCCTCATGCTCTGAGGCAAAAAATTTTATGTGATCACAATGGAATTAAATCTATGGGAAATAAATTGTGCCGCATATGTGGAATGAGATCTTTTAATTAGTGGTCCATTATCATCAAGACAACAACCAATAATCACCATAAGAAGTTAAAAAGTTATTGAATGGATTTGTTGGGCATCGAATGATCTATTGATTGAAAAGGAATCTTATGAATCCAGTTTCCCATAGCACAAACCTTTGTTTTCAAAACAATAATCTCTTCTAGTTTCGAGCTAGAATAGCCGAGTAAAAAATTCTTCTGCTTTACTTAAGCTATTGTAGACTAAGTTATTGTATCGATAGATATTGCCGCAAAAATATTGAGCAATATTAACGCAATAAGTGTTTGAGTAACAACGTGAGGCTGACACATAGAACAACAGAAAAATCATCATTACACTGACTACAAAGGAGTGTTAATAAATTAAAGTATGACTTTAATAATATTATCACGATCAAATAATGAATATAGTATTGGATATATTGGATTCGAGTTTGATTTTATTAAGGAAATTGAACGATCTTAAAGATATTGGATTATTGCCCTTGGATTGGATTACTGAACGAGTTTAAATGGATTCTTTGATAATTATCTCTTTTAATATTGTTTTAATGTTTCTAGGCTTTGGTTTTTACTTTGAAGGCTGTTTTGGTCGTTAAAATTCAGTAAAATTAAAATTTGAATTTAAAGTTCAAAAAATTCAAATATATTTCGACCGTTGAAATTTCAAATTTTTTGAATCGTTGAAACATTTTAATTTATTTTAAGATCTTGTAGACATTTATATTTCCTGTGTCAAAAACATTCTTTATTCATTCCACCGCTTCAGTTTTTCATTCTTCCCGAATCAAAGCCACACAGGTTGTACGTGCAATTTAGAACGAATTTGTTTCTGTTTCATATAATCAGCCATGAATTTTTAATACAATTAAGATAACTTATGCTTAGAATAGCTTTTATGTCACATTTCCTTTTAGCCATTGGAATTATCAGTAACTTTTTGTGACTTAATACATTTTCGGAGTGCGAGAGAGTAAATCACATGAAAATTGTTTTTATAATTTTAATAATAGGTCTATAGCATTACGAGGCATCATATTCTACTGACCTTGGACAAAATAATATTATTACATTTGCAAGATGTTAATTCATATTTATTTGATCTTTTTTTTTACTATTCCTTTTCATCTGATCGATGCGATGGTAAACTAAGTAACATATATATTACGATGTATTTAAACAAAGGCAGGCAACAAGCAACTAAAAAAATTGTTCTCTTCGCACCGCAACGTCAAGTGAGCCACCCAAAAGTTGAAATAGGAGAGAAGTAAACGCACACAAATGGGTGCTGTGGATGCTGTTTAGTGAACTATTCGAGCAACATTTTCTAGTCTTAGTTTATTTCGCACATATATGATTTTGTAGATCTCACTCTCATACCGCAAATAACTCGCACGCCGCTTGCTCTATGTCCGAAAAGCAGAAAATTAATGGTGAATGAACTTGTTCAAGATCAGCAAAACAAATACTAATGTTCAGATTTTTTTTCATCATCATTTTTTTGACTTGCGTTGTTAAGAAATTGCGCAAGATTTTTTTTCCTCTCCCTCCTGTGTACTGCGTGGTTCCTTCCTTTTGGCTCCTTTTGAAAAAATAATTATCATGATCATCCATCGCGCCGACTTTGATTGAATTTAATGAATTAAAAAATTGGAAATAATAATGAAGAAGAAATTCATCGAAATTTCCGGATGATCAAGGAGCAGGTTTTTGTGATTGTCATGCATTGAGAATTTCACGGTGTTTATGGGGGGTGAATAGACTTGCTGCTTATTCTTTGGTGTTCTTGCTCATGAATATTCTGATCTAGTTTTTATTTGTTTTAGAATTGAATTATTTGCTTTTCGGCTGAGTCTTGTGGGAAAAAATTGGAATAGGATTGGAAATAGGAGGTGGATGCTGATGTAAATTAGGTTTGAATTAGCAATAAATTGATTGTTTTAAAGCGTTGAATTTTAGTATTTATGAAATAAATTTTTAATTATGAACGAACTTAGCTGAATTCAGCGAAACTAATTTTCACAAAGCTTAATTCAGCTGAATTCAGCAACTATAACCTCTAATCTTCAAACTCAACAAGAATTTCCCAAGAATTCACAAACTCATTATTATGCTAAATAAAAAATCCCCCAAATCCTCAATAATTGCAAGATCACACAGCATAGCTTGCCAAATTCAGATCTATGTTAATCCCCCTTCCTGAATGAAAGCAAAATTTCTCGTTTTTTCTGTATGATTTGTTTTTTGCATTTTTCTAACATACTTGTATGCTAATTCTTTCAAATTTATGCAAATGGCGAGTATTAAGTCAGATTTAGTCAGTAAAAAAATTTTATTTATCAATATGAAATTAATTCTCTCATCTCCTCCTCAAGTTGAATGTGCTTGACTATTTTTCTTTTTTCTTTTGTTTTTTTTTTGCCATATTTCTCCACGATCTCACGAGCATTCAAAAATTAGTAATAAAGTTCGGAGTGAGAAGAATGAGGAATTAAAAGTGTGAATCAAAATGTTAAATTATTGATTAGAACATGCTGGGGTATCGTACGCAAAGCTTCTTTTGTTAAAGTTCGATGATTTTTATGGTCATTATAATTTAATATGGAACATTTTGTTGTATTTTGAATTTTAAAATTGTTTTTTTACTCGGACTATGACTGTTTGATTGAGTTTCATTTTATGTCAAATTTAAGTTTCTAAAATGTCCCGATCATGAAAAAATATACATTCCATAAAATCGTTTGACGTCCATAAAAAAAGTAAGTAAAATATTCCTTAGACAAGAAAAATAAACGAGTCAGCTAGGAAATTTTATAAAATAATATTTCGCACGTCATAATTCAATAAACTAAAAATGCCTCTATTGTGCAGAAAATTCGAGCTTCGTGCGAGTACATTTAAATTATTAAAGAGCCACCAAGTTCTAAAAGTAATAAAAAGAGTGTAATATAATTCAATTCATGTGTGTACGATGAATTTTGAAATATGGAAAAGATGAAGAAGAAGACAGCAGTCAACGACTATAAATTGATTCTTTGCCAAAATAAAAGAAGAGTAAACTTGTTGAGAATTTGTCATTTCGAGACGAATGATCGGTGCGCATTTTCTGTTGCTAATAGGATAGTAATTAGTCGTGGATGTTTAGATAAATAATTAGTTTTATTTTCATCAGTTGTCAACGGTCATTAAAATTTTGAAATTTTCAAAGTTCAAATTTTTGAACTTTAAAATTTATTTAAAATTTTAAAAGCCGTTAAATTTTAAATTTTGAATTTCTTCATTATTTTGTTAAAAAAAATCAATTCCTGACAAACTGATCCCATACCCAAAACTCATTACGCAATAAAATCCTCACCAAAAAAACTTATTATTATGAATTGGCCATTGGCATTATAGATGTTAATAGATGGTGTATTGTATATCGTGAGATTTGTGCACAATTGTAATCGACAATGTCGAAAACAGCGAGGTCCAAGGAGGAAATCCATGAATGAGGAAAGAGGAGAGAACGTATTATTTCATAATAAAAAAAGACAATTGAAGATTAGAATTGGACATAGAAAGAGGGGAGGAATGTTGATCTTTATAAATTATCATTCTTCTAAGTATTTTCAATTGTTTCAAATAGATTTTATTATTTTTTCAACAACGCTAAGCTTAGCAACTACCGGATGGTGAATTACAAAAAAAAAACTTTTTCGACGTCTTTTTTACTCTTGTCTTTCGCCTTTTTAGCGACCCTGAATATTATGTGGGAATTGAACGTGATAAGAATGAAAGAAAAAAATTAAATTTCGAGTAAATTAAAAATAATTGAAAGGGAAATTTCGTCATAAAAATATGAAAATAGGCAATAGCAATGATATTTGCAAAGCTAGTCTTGCTATGGGTCATTGAGCGTTCATTATTGTTATCTAAATTACTGCGTATTACATTTCATAGAACCTTATCGTAAACACGCATTACAGAAATAATTTTCAAGTATTCGGGCCTGATAATTGCCACAGATCATCATCATCATCAACAAATTTTTTATAATAAATGCCACACTTTTTTATAAAGAAATGTAAATTTATACAGTAAAACAATGTGTACCACGCGTCCATCCACTACTCTTCTACGCTCGAGTAACTTGGACATACAAAAGAGAAAAGAGCCGTTTTGTTGTGGAATGAAGGAGCATCCGTGAGATCCTCAAATTGCGGTACACTCGACTACACAATAAAATTCATTTTTTAACTTTATTTTATAAAAAAAGTGAATACAATAAGGAGTTACTCGAGCGCATCATTAAGCGGCGGTCTGGCCGTTAACCACTTTAGTGACAACAAATGACTCTTGTAAGTTTATTTATTCTGCGAGAAATGCAAATTGTAGACAGATATCGTTCGGTGCTGTTGAATTAATTAATTTTAAATTCATAATATTGTGTCTTTAATTGTGTGTTATTTTTGGATGGTAAGGGCATTGAGTGCGGGAGCTTATGACAGTTGGTGACATCGTCATAATAATTTTCCATGTTGTATTTTTCACGGACATGAAGGGTCATTGTTTTTTATTACATTTATATTATTTTTTTAGTTGTATTAATTTTTATCAATTTTCCACACTATAATAGTGAATTATTTATTGCCATTCAGTTTATATTTAAATTCATTTTTATTAGATTTTTCCGCCTTTTCTTCACTCAACTTTTTTTTTTGTTCAATGCTTCTTTTTCAATTTCACACCATCATGATTTTTCATTGTTTTATTGAATTATGGCGAGCATTTTAAGCAATTTAAATGAAACACTTTTTTTTCTTCATTTTTGCTTTGGGTTTTTAAAAATTAAAAAATGAATTTTTCTTCTTTTTTCTGCCTTTATAGGCATAGAATTTTGGTTTCATGGGGGCTTGCAACTGATAGAAAATTTTTGAACTTGGCTTTTGATGCAAAGTTCGAACTCTAAATTGCTAAGGGATGCGAATTTTTAAACTATGATGCAAATAGTGATGCAACATTTTGAACTTTGAAAAAAACTTGACGCAAAACTTAAAATCTGCAACTTTTGAAATTAAATTTAAAATTTAAAACTTTGATGCAAAAATGAAAAGATGCAAAAATTTTCTGCATCATTAATAAAAATTCAAATCAATTAATTTTTCACTTGAATATTGCACAAAATCTCCATCAAAATCAGTTCTTCCTCCCCCGTTAAAATCACTTTAACAAATTTTGTTCATTACAATTGTTCCGAAACAATAGTTTCTTCTATATAAAGTAAAGATTGAAAAATTTAAATGCCCATTAATATATTAACAATTTAAATGGATTTTTATATATCTATTCTGTTTATTTTAAAGAGAATTCAAGTTTATTGACTTTGAATTACGCTCTCTGCCGTGTGTGGTACCACGAAATAAAAAAAAATATTCTTCACTACGAAGTTAAATTATTATTTTTTTTTTTCACTTTCGTCATTACACACAACAATGATTTTTTTGTCGTATGTTAAATTCAATACCATCTGCCAATCAAAATAGAATTTTAGGAGAGCTTTCAATTACAAAAACATTTTTTTATCAAGAAGAGGAGCTTTTTCGCATTATAAGCTCTCCT
Organism: Chironomus striatipennis; assembly: GCA_026123125.1. Taxonomy (NCBI): domain Eukaryota; kingdom Metazoa; phylum Arthropoda; class Insecta; order Diptera; family Chironomidae; genus Chironomus; species Chironomus striatipennis. Next base: position 44,040,499 of record CM047394.1, read on the forward strand.
AATCTGATCGTTGAGCTTTCGCGACTTTGCTGTTTTCTTTTATAAGCTTTATTGCATCATAACTTGCGCAACGTCTTTCTTCGTATCGTCAAAAAAAAGTCGATGACGAACGCATTTTTTTGGTCTGACTTTGTGTAGGAGTTTGCTGCAATTATCACATCTCATATTTCTAGTGCCAAATGAGTTAATGCTAAATCTGACATCAGTGGACATTTGACGAATTTATTATTTAATTATCATGCTCATGGAAGATTTTTTTTCGTGAACCCAATTAAAATCCTTCAAGATTATTCGAGAATGTGTAATTCGCAGTAATTTGAATAATTTTTATAGATTATTTTTGGGATAGAAAATTCGTAGATTTAAAACTCGATAGATTTGGCAGAAAATTAATCATATTTACTTAGTTATCTCTGTATGAAAAAAAGAATGAAAAATTATTTTTTCCCTATGACTAAGCTTGTCTTATATGTTTGTATATAAGAAAGAGAAGATGATGCAATTTTTGTAATATTTTTAAAGTTATTTGTTTGGATATTTAATTTACTATCGATTTAGTTTACAATTGTGTATCTGTATTGATGCTTAATTCCGTTTTAGAATAAATAATTGACTAGAAAACTTGCATTCTTCGGTTGAATTTAAAATTTAATCCTTGATTGCATAATTTAATTAGAAAATTTGTGTAAATTTTGCATAGTTGCAAGCCCTTTTGTTTATGTTCATAAATATTTTTTTTTTTTAAATTTGTAAAATAATTATTAAGGAAAGTTTAAAAAAATCTCATAAAACATTATTTTGCTGATTATTGCAAGGATTTATTTGGGAATTATAATCAAACTGAGTCATAGCAAACCACGTTTTTACACAAAACTGATTGAAAATTTTTCTTCTTGATTGCATAATTTCAATTTTTAAATGCGTTCATTTTTCGTATAAAGTCGTGTCATAATTTTTTATCAACATTTTCAATTTGCAACGTGGATATTTGATAACCACACGTTTCTTCGGAAGCGCATAAGTATTTTGATAATTTTTCTACAAACTTCATTTTAAAAATTTATTTTTAGCAAAAAAAAAATATTTATTTGGCAAAAATAGACACAATAAAGGAAGATGAGACAATAAAGATGAAAAATTGCAAAGGACACGGTACAAAAATGAGAAATTTTACAGTCTAAAGAAGGATGTGTAACAAATAATTCATTTCTCTTGCCTTCTTTTGCATGAAATTTGTAACGCAAATAATCGAACCCGAAAGAAGTAAGAAGAAGAATTTTTTTCTGCAACCCCAATCGTAAAAAGATCATCGTCATCTCGTTCGCACATACAAAAAAAAAGTATGTACAGATAGAAATTCATACATAAGCAACCTTTTCAGGTATAAAAGTAGTGAGACAACTTCCAGGTAGGTTCATCAAAAATAAGAAAGAAAAAAAAATCAAAACTGATTCTGAGAAGATTTAAGAGCTGTTGCTGTATTTTGCAAGAAAAAAGAGAAGAAAATTTGTTGTTTTTGCACAAATACTCACACATATGATATCGTATTAATTATAGAGACATACATACATGGTGGCATTTTCTATCAACACACTAGATTCTTAAAAGAAACTCTTCATTGTCCTTATATCCTTTTACAAAATTCTATCTAAAGTATAAAATATTGTTACGTTATAGGTGAAATAAGAATAAGAAGAAATTATAAGAGTAAAAAAAGGAAAAGAAAAACTTGGGGTAGAAATTATTATTATTATTTATTTGTAAGGAATTGAATAAGAGCAGGAGAAGAAAAGGTGAAGGAATAAGAAGAACATAACATCTGCTCAACTGTGTCACCGTCTTTTATATAATACAGAGTGCGAGAGACTTATAATTCGTACTTACAGTTGTACTTATAATATATATGTATCATGGAAGGAAAGGTACGCATATACACAACTTCTTAAACATCATTGTCGTCCGTCTGAACTAAATATTTTTTTTTAATTTTCATTCTATTCATTCTTGCTTCAAGGATTATAATTTATGAGAGCAGCGATTTTTTTTTTTTTTTTTGGTAGAAAAAAAGTTTTTGCCTTTAAGGAAGAAAATATATTTTTTCCGTTGCTGTCAGTTACGTAAAGAACAAGGAAGAAGGATTTAAATGAGTGGCATGGTAGAAAACAACCCTTGCATGAATCCGCGTATATTTTGTCATATTATGATGTAAAAAAGTCCAATGAGTACCTGTTCGACCGGATAACGTTCATTTCTGTTCTTGTCCCCGGAAATTTATCATTTTAATTTTTTTCAATTGTGACCATGTGTTTTGACTGTTATTACTTGACTCTATATCTTGATAAAAGTGCATTCATTGTCTCAAGATGATGATGGTCGTTGCCTTAACCCCAATCCAATGTTTTCATTCGATGCCTCAAGTTAGTAAGACCCTTATAAGTTTCCTTTTAAGAATCATTAAAATGTCCAAAATATGGTTTGACTTGCATATGCAATGTAACCAGCACATTGTGTGCCTTTTTGATATAAAAAGGAAATTTATTATTTTTTTCTGTGTTCCTTTTTCTGTATTCTTACAAGAAACTCATCACATCTGACTGTCTATTCCCAATTTGAAAATTTTTATATATTTTTTTTATTGCATTTTGTGAGTCAGTCGCCTTTAAGGAATATAATTACGCATTTCAGGTTGGTTACCTTTTTCTACACTCTCTCTTTCTCTCTCCGTCTTCCTTACGACGTTTTTGTTCTTGTAATATTACGGAGTAGTTCTTTATATTATTATTGTTATTTACAATCGAAGAAGTTGCTTCGCCAGCCAGCTGCAACTCTATCAAGAAAAGAAAAACAAAATATAAGGAGAGAGAGACCAGCTGCCGCTTTTTTTAATATCAAAATAAAATTATATTGTAAAAAGGTATTTTTGTTGGTCTTGCATTATAGGGAATCATGCAATATTATCGAACACAGCAACTTCTTTTTTGTTTTTTAAGTAAAGGAATTTTTGTAGTATTTTTTTTTTTTTTTCAAGCGTTCCATGAGTCATTAAAAGCAGCATTTCGTATAAGATTGTTATGTGTTGATTACGAATTTGAAGGAATCCAACAGCAATTTATTTATTGTTGTGTCCTGTGTGTAATTAACAAACTGTTGAACCCTCCACAATTTTTTTATTCTTTTTTTTTTTTTTTGTTCAAAGTGCTATTAGCGAAGGGGAACAGCGGCACAGGACATTTGGAAATGCACTGCATGCTCGTATGCAATTAACTTTATGATCGTCATTTACTTCCTCCTTTCAAATAATATTATTTTTTTTTTCAAGTTCTTTTCTGTTTCCAATCGCGAGACACAAATGACACCGTTAAAAAAATAAAAATAAAAAATAAAGTCAGACTCACCTCGATGACCCATTCAGCTACAATTTTTCGCATTTGTGGTGTTAGAGTTTTTTGAATCGTACTAAAGTAGCTACATGACGGTGTCTTGTAGCGTTTCTGTGAAGTCAGTAGATTCTTCAAGCAACGATCTCTGAGGAATGTTGGATCCGTACATGCATTTGAATATAATTTTCCAATACCATTTGAGCCTAATTGTGCTTGAACAGTCGGTTGCTGTTGTTGCTGAATGCTACCAGCACTTGTTGCCGGCTTCTCATCCGACTGATATTCTACATACAAATTATATTCATTTTCATCATTAATCATTGTTTCGTTACAGGATAGATCCATCCTGGACTGTCTTTTATTTTCTTTTGTAGTCCTTTTTGTGATTTTTTCCAATTTTTTTTTGTGTGGTTTTTTGAGATTTTTATAGTCACTTTTTCACACGAGAATTTTTCTAAAATATTTTTTTTTTGTGTCACTAAGCTCTATATATAATATTCTGTGATAAGTTCAGTACATTCGTATTCACAACACTTTCAATTTCACCACCTTCATGTACAGCACAAAACTTCTTATTTTCTCTCCTCTTATTTAATATATATATCAAATAATTTTTTTTTTTATTTTTAAAATCCACCACTGATAAAAAATTTTTCACACAGTACTTCTTATTGATCTTAGTTCACTTTACACACTTTTCTTTTTATTTAATTTTTCAATAGTCGAGAGAAATATATATAAAAAAAAAATATTATCGAGCCGTAAATAAAAATAAAAGAAATTAAAATAATAAGGAAAATATATATAATAATAATAAAAATATTTCTCAATGCTCAGGTTCGAGTAATATTTTTGGATGTTTAACGTAGTAATGTTGAATGTAGAATAACGTCGATTAGGAGTCGCACAGAATGAAGTAAAAGTTTTTTACTCTTCTTCTTACTTCTGCTTTGTGTGTTTTCTTGTGTGTTGTCGGAGAGCGAGATCACTTACTGCTTCGGCTTTTCATACTCTTTAGCTTGTTTTATATATAAATGTTGCTCGTTTTTTTTGTGTTCACTATTTTTTTTTTTGTGTAACACATTACGAGAGTGAGAATAAAGTATTAAAGGAATTGGGAGAGAGGCGAGATCACATTTTTCTACATATGTGAATGCCGGCTGTTCATGTGTTTTTTATTTACATCTCATTCTCACTCAATTCGAAAATGAAAACAGAGCTCGATCGAAAATATGCCGGTTCACTTTTCTTTGCATTCTTCTCTCTCTCGGCTTTGCCTTGCTTCTAATTTTTTTTTCGGTTCAGTATATGTCTGATATTTTGCTGGCACTTTTCATTTCTCTTCTAACAAAAATTCCTTGATTTTTTCTGCTGTTGCATATACAGACTGAAAGGCTTTTTTTTCCTCCAAAAAATTATTATTTTAATTTCTTATGTATTTTACCTCAATATGTACATAATAATGTGTACATAAATGATGAACGATCGGCACCAGCGGGTGTAAGAGATGATGAGCGGAGCAATAAAGCAGGAAAGAAAAAAAAATTTTCACGATCTCACTTACATGCGTATTCACACATATACTTTGTATTCATTTATTATTTTCTACATGACTCGGTGGACTTTAAATTTTTAAATGTCGGAGCACATAGAAATACAGCAGCTATCAACTACGCTCACAAGTATGTGAGATAAGACTTTAAATTGTGTGAATTTGATAAGATAGTTTCTATACTAATTTTTTTGCAATATTTATTGATGATAGTCGTGGCGCTATTTTTTTCTAACTAAATTCCTCAACGATTGCCAATAATGTGAACTTTTTTTTACACTGTGATAATTTTGTATGTAGGAAATGCTGTGTTGGGGAAAAAAATGTTGATAAGAATTAAAATTGTATATTTGTAGCGAAATATTTTCTAAGAAAAATTACTTCAACTTTGCACAAACTCACTGCGTGTCGAATGCGAAACTGAATGGAGTCTGATGAAAAAAAAGTTGAAATTTTTGAATGCCTTAAAATAAGAATGCAAACGAGAGCTTAAAACTAATAAAAAGTCATCTTTAAGAGACTCGAGAAACGAATTCAACGGGACTTTTTTGTATTCTGAGAAGTGAGAATGGTGATCGATGCAAAATTGTAGTTTTTTTTTATGGAGATGCAAAAATTTTGGCATTTAAATTGCAAAATGCTTGAATGAACTGTTTTGTTTTATTTTCTCGAGAATTGGCATTCACAAGTCTAAATTTTTGAGATGTAAACTTAATATGTTTACAAATTTTTATCACAAATATAACTTGATTATTAGCACTAGCGACTCTATTGATTTCGCAATAAAATATCACTTTATAAATTTCATTTTTATTAACTTTTTTGATTTTCGACAGATGAATTTTTATTTATTCAAATTTCAAACAAAGACTGATGACAAAATTTAAAGAGTCAAAAAAATATTTTTAAGTATAACAGTGGTGAAATAAATATATTTAAATCGACATTTATGTAAATATATAAATTGTTATCACACATTTTTTGTAGCATTTTTCAGATCTTTTAAAAGGCTTTTCAAATCACTAGAATATTTGATTAAAGTATTTGAATAATTTTGATCCTTTCTTGATTGCTTAAGAGTTCAATTGCCGGACTCTTATCATGTTTATATTTGAACATGAAATATCGATACAGATTGAGAATTATATTTATTTATTTGAAAAGGAATGAATTTTGATAAAATAAAATGTTAAAAAATGTTAAATCCTAAATTTATGGATTTAGGTACTTTGAAAAATATTAAATGCAATCTTCATTTAAGATTTTTTTCAAAAAAAAACTACCTATTCAAAATAATTTTTTTAAATTAAAAATGAAATTTTGAAAAACTATAAAAAGAGATTTTTTTAGAAAAATGTCTATTAAAAAAAACTTAAATTATCAAAGTGAAAAAAATTAATATTTCAATTTCAAAAACTAATGAAAACGAATTTAATTCAAATTCAGTAGTGTGCTTCAGTGTATAATTAAATAAACACTGTCTGCGACTAAATTAAAACACTATGTAGCAACGTCAATTTTAATACAACATAAGAGATTGTATATATATTTATATATATAGATGCAAAATATTTTTTATTTAAATTTGATAACATCTGAAAATTCTTGATGATGCTGATTACAAAATATGTATTAAAATAAAAATAAATTAAAAAAAAAATAACAATAGAATGTCGAGTATTTGCTACATTAAATATGGTGAAATATGAATGAAATCATTAACACATAATTAAAGTATGCGAGAACTTAATTTAAATTATTTTTATTCTTATTAAAAATTTATTACAAAAATTTTAAAATTCTTAATTTTGCAACTTTTGAAATTATTTAAAAATTATCAAATGAAATTTAGTTTTATACAAAAACATAATTTTGTTTAAAATTTTTGCAAGTGATCAAACCTTGAATAAGATTTCTTTTTAAAAGTTTTCTGCAAAATATTCACAATTTTTACTCAGTTGCATGGATTAATAAACAAGATGATGCTTCCATTTATAGACTACAAGATTTTCATACGAGCCAGTACGAGGTTATAAATCTCCAATATTTAATGCAAGACGTCCACTAAATTATCTGAGAAAATCACAACAAAATATAAATAAAAGCTTTTTGCTCATTTTTAAAACTCGACTTCAGACGTGAAAGAAAAATTTCTTTCTCGAAAAAAAGATAAATTTTAATTAAATCAAAATCTCTCACTTTTCTATTCAGTATTTCCACAACATTTGCAGGCATCTCCGTCGTACGATTGACGAACAAGAAAAGAAGAAAAAATTCTATAAATAATTCCACATGTTTAATTCCATTATTTCATATTGATGATCGTGATGAAATATCGATTAATTTTTTTAGGACGTGTCAAAGCACCAGTGTTGACACTTCCGATTCGATTTTCATCTTACAGATGTAAAGCATAACGTTCAAATTTAGAGCAAATCTCGATAGAAATCACGCGATTATCATTTCAAATCTCATAAATTTTTTATTAAAACCAAAGGTATTTGATTGAGTTGATGGACGTGATTACACGTGGCAGATGTGGTTATTTTTATAACAGTTAGATGTTGGATGAATATTTTTTTTTTAATTTGAGGTCAAAAGCCTGATAAAAATTAGTGGCGACTCAGAATTAAAACTGTATGAAAAATGTTACAGTTTCATGGACATTGTCGTGTTATGTTGACAGGTTTATGGACAAGAATTTGAAGGAGAATCATAGATATGTGAAGGTGAGGCTGAGACATATGATTGGTAATTTTGATTTTTTTATAAAAATATTGCTTGGGAATGATCTGATTTTAGTTAGCACATTCATAAGTGAATGACCTAAAATAATATTCAGCACTGAATATTCCCAATAAAATTCAAATCAACAAATCTCAAAACACTTCCAAAAAAATTTAAATAAAAATTAATTAATAAGGGCAATATTTAGATTAATAATAAACTAAAATTAATCTAAATATTGCCCTTATTTGAACGACACTAAAACTTACTTGCTGTCGATTCCAATGCCATAAACACAATGTAACATATACCTACTAATATGACGTAATCATATTTTTATTATGGGTATTACAAACGCTGTAAATTGGTAGTTAATTGATTACATAAAATTATCATCAAATTATAGGCTTATTGCTGCTACTTGTAGACATAATTCTATTTATTAGCTCAATATTTAAGCCTATAAAAATTCTATCCATTTGTTCTCCTCATCAGACTCGATAATCCCCATTTAGTTTGTAGGTGTTTTGACATCTTTGTCATGACTTGTGATTCTAAATTTAGAAATTCAACTTAACAAAAAATTCAATTTTTTATGAATTTCAATTTTCAATAGACACAAAAGAGTCACTAATTGGTGAGGAGCTGTCTGTCTGTAGATGTCTGTAAAGATTATTTTAAATAGAAAAAAAATAATAATTTGTGTAAATAAACAATAAACCGTCCATATCTGACATACCACATAGAATTTCACGAACCTGACTCAATTCCAATTAGATTCCACCTATTAAAGACATTCTTGCTTACATTCCAGTGAATTTCATTTTCATTGTGGAATTTAAATTTAATATCCGCAAAAATATTTTCGTTCTTAATGATTGAAATTCAATGCTCGCAGACTTACTTACTTCGTCTCTTACTTCTCTTTTCATTACGCTGAACTTTAAATGATACAATTTATGGCTGGTATCCGTAATTGCATGTATGTCTCGATGACCAAATTTAGAGACAAAATCAAGTATTTTCATCAAATTGGCACCGCTTAAAGATGAGAATGAGGCAATACATGGCAAAGAAGAAGATTTTCTTCTTCTTTCTTTAAAAAAAATTAAATTTCCATATGTAAGTGTACAAAATGTTCTCATGACTACTCTGGTGTGCACTTGCTGATGAAAAAAAAAAGATTTTTTGAGTTTCTTATTTTTTTTTAAATGTAAAGCAGCAAGAATCCTTGTGGGATCTTCATGAAGTTTTCAGGCATTCAAGTGGATTTGAGAAAGATTTTTGAAGAAAAAAAATCAATTTTGGATGATTATATCCTTCATTCCTTCAAAATTTAACTTTATTTTTAGAGGGGGTCCTCGATTTGAACAAATGCTTACGAAAAAATTTTCATAAAAAATTTAAAATTTAATTTTTTAATGTAATTTTTCATACGTTCTAATTTGAATAAATTCAAATTGAACAGAGAAATTTTAGATTTGTGATACTGAGGGGATTCCATTTGAGTAATTGATTGGTTCCGGATTTTTTGTCCAGTACAAATTTTAAAAGTCTTAAATTTCTGAATTATTTTTTTGTTCAATTCATCTTTGTACAGTTAGAAATTTTTTTCGCCATAGAATTTTCTTGAACTTGACTTTCTATAAAATTCATTCACAAGGGATCGAATTGAGTCTCTTTAAAAAACACGACTTACGTAGAAAGCCACGAACTTCCACGCTTGACTTATGATAGATTATAAATACACTTATTATAATATTATAAAAATTTTCGGAAAAAACAAATTGAATGTATTTTTTTATATTTAACGTTCGAGTTGTACTTCATATTCTTCTATTTCATAAGTATAAAATGTTAATCATAGATTTTACTAAACTCCTAAAAACATGTAGTCTGTATTAATATTTGTGAAATTTGCATTTTATAGATTCCTTAATGTACGAAATGGCACTTTTAAGAAACGTTTTAAGTTCATTTGGGAGTTGTGAAGAGCTGTGCGGAATGAAACGAAGTGAATGAACCATTGCTGAGCGGAGCGAATCAGTTTTTTGGCTTTTTGACCCCTTTAATGGCCTTTAAATTGAAAAATTCCTGCAGATTATGAATCTACTCATCGAGACGCACATTTTGGTACCAAAAACTTCTCATAAAAGTGGTGGGAACATAGTGAACTCGAAAATGGGCATTTTGGGTGAAACCAATAACTTACACGCGATGCGTGGAAGTTAAAACTTTAGGAAAAAGATAAAAATTTTGGGAAAAAACGACTAATTATGTTGTATATCGGTGGTTAGAGACCATTAGGACCAAAAAAATTTTTTCATAACTTCATCCTGCCATGCGTACCCAAAAAACGAAAAATGGACCTTGTGGACACAGGTATGGACGAAATTGGCTGAAACTTGGCCTATACATTTTAGGCATAAATACCCCGAAATGGTTTTTGAATTAGCCAATTTGAGCTTAATACAAGCGAGAACGATGCCAAAAATGGTCAATTTTGAGCGTTTTTTGACCCTATTTTGACTGTTCAAAGGTCTATAAAGTTGTGCATATATCAAAAAGTTAGCTTCCATTCCCTGGGCGCTTGTGTTGCCTGATCATATGGCAAAAGAATCAGTTCCCGAAAGTCTAATGGTGAAGCTGTGACCCGATTACAAAATTTTATGACCGAAAAATCAGTTTTTTGGCTTTTTGACCCCTTTAATGGCCTTTAAATTGAAAAATTCCTGCAGATTATGAATCTACTCATCGAGACGCACATTTTGGTACCAAAAACTTCTCATAAAAGTGGTGGGAACATAGTGAACTCGAAAATGGGCATTTTGGGTGAAACCAATAACTTACACGCGATGCGTGGAAGTTAAAAACTTTAGGAAAAAGATAAAAATTTTGGGAAAAAACGACTAATTATGTTGTATATCGGTGGTTAGAGACCATTAGGACCAAAAAAATTTTTTCATAACTTCATCCTGCCATGCGTACCCAAAAAAACGAAAAATGGACCTTGTGGACACAGGTATGGACGAAATTGGCTGAAACTTGGCCTATACATTTTAGGCATAAATACCCCGAAATGGTTTTTGAATTAGCCAATTTGAGCTTAATACAAGCGAGAACGATGCCAAAAATGGTCAATTTTGAGCGTTTTTTGACCCTATTTTGACTGTTCAAAGGTCTATAAAGTTGTGCATATATCAAAAAGTTAGCTTCCATTCCCGTTGGGCGCTTGTATTGCCTGATCATATGGCAAAAGAATCAGTTCCCGAAAGTCTAATGGTGAAGCTGTGACCCCGATTACAAAATTTTATGACCGAAAAATCAGTTTTTTGGCTTTTTGACCCCTTTAATGGCCTTTAAATTGAAAAAATTCCTGCAGATTATGAATCTACTCATCGAGACGCACATTTTGGTACCAAAAACTTCTCATAAAAGTGGTGGGAACATAGTGAACTCGAAAATGGGCATTTTGGGTGAAACCAATAACTTACACGCGATGCGTGGAAGTTAAAAACTTTAAGAAAAAGATAAAAATTTTGGGAAAAAACGACTAATTATGTTGTATATCGGTGGTTAGAGACCATTAGGACCAAAAAAATTTTTTCATAACTTCATCCTGCCATGCGTACCCAAAAAAACGAAAAATGGACCTTGTGGACACAGGTATGGACGAAATTGGCTGAAACTTGGCCTATACATTTTAGGCATAAATACCCCGAAATGGTTTTTGAATTAGCCAATTTGAGCTTAATACAAGCGAGAACGATGCCAAAAATGGTCAATTTTGAGCGTTTTTTGACCCTATTTTGACTGTTCAAAGGTCTATAAAGTTGTGCATATATCAAAAAGTTAGCTTCCATTCCCTGGGCGCTTGTGTTGCCTGATCATATGGCAAAAGAATCAGTTCCCGAAAGTCTAATGGTGAAGCTGTGACCCCGATTACAAAATTTTATGACCGAAAAAATCAGTTTTTTGGCTTTTTGACCCCTTTAATGGCCTTTAAATTGAAAAATTCTTGCAGATTATGAATCTACTCATCGAGACGCACATTTTGGTACCAAAAACTTCTCATAAAAGTGGTGGGAACATAGTGAACTCGAAAATGGGCATTTTGGGTGAAACCAATAACTTACACGCGATGCGTGGAAGTTAAAAACTTTAAGAAAAAGATAAAAATTTTGGGAAAAAACGACTAATTATGTTGTATATCGGTGGTTAGAGACCATTAGGACCAAAAAAATTTTTTCATAACTTCATCCTGCCATGCGTACCCAAAAAACGAAAAATGGACCTTGTGGACACAGGTATGGACGAAATTGGCTGAAACTTGGCCTATACATTTTAGGCATAAATACCCCGAAATGGTTTTTGAATTAGCCAATTTGAGCTTAATACAAGCGAGAACGATGCCAAAAATGGTCAATTTTGAGCGTTTTTTGACCCTATTTTGACTGTTCAAAGGTCTATAAAGTTGTGCATATATCAAAAGTTAGCTTCCATTCCCCTGGGCGCTTGTGTTGGCTGATCATATTGCAAAAGAATCAGTTACCGAAAGTCTAATTGTGAAGCTGTGACCCCGATTAAAAAAATTTTATGACCGAAAAAATCAGTTTTTTGGCTTTTTGACCCCTTTAATGGCCTTTAAATTGAAAAATTCCTGCAGATTATGAATCTACTCATCGAGACGCACATTTTGGTACCAAAAACTTCTCATAAAAGTGGTGGGAACATAGTGAACTCGAAAATGGGCATTTTGGGTGAAACCAATAACTTACACGCGATGCGTGGAAGTTAAAAACTTTAGGAAAAAGATAAAAATTTTGGGAAAAACGACTAATTATGTTGTATATTGGTGGTTAGAGACCATTAGGACCAAAAAATTTTTTCATAACTTCATCCTGCCATGCGTACCCAAAAAAACGAAAAAATGGACCTTGTGGACACAGGTATGGACGAAATTGGCTGAAACTTGGCCTATACATTTTAGGCATAAATACCCCGAAATGGTTTTTGAATTAGCCAATTTGAGCTTAATACAAGCGAGAACGATGCCAAAAATGGTCAATTTTGAGCGTTTTTTGACCCTATTTTGACTGTTCAAAGGTCTATAAAGTTGTGCATATATCAAAAAAGTTAGCTTCCATTCCCTGGGCGCTTGTGTTGCCTGATCATATGGCAAAAGAATCAGTTCCCGAAAGTCTAATGGTGAAGCTGTGACCCCGATTACAAAATTTTATGACCGAAAAAATCAGTTTTTGGCTTTTTGACCCCTTTAATGGCCTTTAAATTGAAAAATTCCTGCAGATTATGAATCTACTCATCGAGACGCACATTTTGGTACCAAAAACTTCTCATAAAAGTGGTGGGAACATAGTGAACTCGAAAATGGGCATTTTGGGTGAAACCAATAACTTACACGCGATGCGTGGAAGTTAAAACTTTAGGAAAAAGATAAAAATTTTGGGAAAAAACGACTAATTATGTTGTATATCGGTGGTTAGAGACCATTAGGACCAAAAAAATTTTTTCATAACTTCATCCTGCCATGCGTACCCAAAAAAACGAAAAATGGACCTTGTGGACACAGGTATGGACGAAATTGGCTGAAACTTGGCCTATACATTTTAGGCATAAATACCCCGAAATGGTTTTGAATTAGCCAATTTGAGCTTAATACAAGCGAGAACGATGCCAAAAATGGTCAATTTTGAGCGTTTTTTGACCCTATTTTGACTGTTCAAAGGTCTATAAAGTTGTGCATATATGAAAAAGTTAGCTTCCATTCCCCTGGGCGCTTGTGTTGCCTGATCATATGGCAAAAGAATCAGTTCCCGAAAGTCTAATGGTGAAGCTGTGACCCCGATTACAAAATTTTATGACCGAAAAAATCAGTTTTTTGGCTTTTTGACCCCTTTAATGGCCTTTAAATTGAAAAATTCCTGCAGATTATGAATCTACTCATCGAGACGCACATTTTGGTACCAAAAACTTCTCATAAAAGTGGTGGGAACATAGTGAACTCGAAAATGGGCATTTTGGGTGAAACCAATAACTTACACGCGATGCGTGGAAGTTAAAAACTTTAAGAAAAAGATAAAAATTTTTGGGAAAAAACGACTAATTATGTTGTATATCGGTGGTTAGAGACCATTAGGACCAAAAAAATTTTTTCATAACTTCATCCTGCCATGCGTACCCAAAAACGAAAAATGGACCTTGTGGACACAGGTATGGACGAAATTGGCTGAAACTTGGCCTATACATTTTAGGCATAAATACCCCGAAATGGTTTTTGAATTAGCCAATTTGAGCTTAATACAAGCGAGAACGATGCCAAAAATGGTCAATTTTGAGCGTTTTTTGACCCTATTTTGACTGTTCAAAGGTCTATAAAGTTGTGCATATATCAAAAGTTAGCTTCCATTCCCTGGGCGCTTGTGTTGCCTGATCATATGGCAAAAGAATCAGTTCCCGAAAGTCTAATGGTGAAGCTGTGACCCCGATTACAAAATTTTATGACCGAAAAAATCAGTTTTTGGCTTTTTGACCCCTTTAATGGCCTTTAAATTGAAAAATTCCTGCAGATTATGAATCTACTCATCGAGACGCACATTTTGGTACCAAAAACTTCTCATAAAAGTGGTGGGAACATAGTGAACTCGAAAATGGGCATTTTGGGTGAAACCAATAACTTACACGCGATGCGTGGAAGTTAAAAACTTTAGGAAAAAGATAAAAATTTTGGGAAAAAACGACTAATTATGTTGTATATCGGTGGTTAGAGACCATTAGGACCAAAAAAATTTTTCATAACTTCATCCTGCCATGCGTACCCAAAAAAACGAAAAATGGACCTTGTGGACACAGGTATGGACGAAATTGGCTGAAACTTGGCCTATACATTTTAGGCATAAATACCCCGAAATGGTTTTGAATTAGCCAATTTGAGCTTAATACAAGCGAGAACGATGCCAAAAATGGTCAATTTTGAGCGTTTTTTGACCCTATTTTGACTGTTCAAAGGTCTATAAAGTTGTGCATATATCAAAAAGTTAGCTTCCATTCCCCTGGGCGCTTGTGTTGCCTGATCATATGGCAAAAGAATCAGTTCCCGAAAGTCTAATGGTGAAGCTGTGACCCCGATTACAAAATTTTATGACCGAAAAAATCAGTTTTTGGCTTTTTGACCCCTTTAATGGCCTTTAAATTGAAAAATTCCTGCAGATTATGAATCTACTCATCGAGACGCACATTTTGGTACCAAAAACTTCTCATAAAAGTGGTGGGAACATAGTGAACTCGAAAATGGGCATTTTGGGTGAAACCAATAACTTACACGCGATGCGTGGAAGTTAAAAACTTTAGGAAAAAGATAAAAATTTTGGGAAAAAACGACTAATTATGTTGTATATCGGTGGTTAGAGACCATTAGGACCAAAAAATTTTTTCATAACTTCATCCTGCCATGCGTACCCAAAAAAACGAAAAATGGACCTTGTGGACACAGGTATGGACGAAATTGGCTGAAACTTGGCCTATACATTTTAGGCATAAATACCCCGAAATGGTTTTTGAATTAGCCAATTTGAGCTTAATACAAGCGAGAACGATGCCAAAAATGGTCAATTTTGAGCGTTTTTTGACCATATTTTGACTGTTCAAAGGTCTATAAAGTTGTGCATATATCAAAAAGTTAGCTTCCATTCCCCTGGGCGCTTGTGTTGCCTGATCATATGGCAAAAGAATCAGTTCCCGAAAGTCTAATGGTGAAGCTGTGACCCCGATTACAAAATTTTATGACCGAAAAAAATCAGTTTTTTGGCTTTTGACCCCTTTAATGGCCTTTAAATTGAAAAATTCCTGCAGATTATGAATCTACTCATCGAGACGCACATTTTGGTACCAAAAACTTCTCATAAAAGTGGTGGGAACATAGTGAACTCGAAAATGGGCATTTTGGGTGAAACCAATAACTTACACGCGATGCGTGGAAGTTAAAAACTTTAGGAAAAAGATAAAAATTTTGGGAAAAAACGACTAATTATGTTGTATATCGGTGGTTAGAGACCATTAGGACCAAAAAATTTTTTCATAACTTCATCCTGCCATGCGTACCCAAAAAAAACGAAAAATGGACCTTGTGGACACAGGTATGGACGAAATTGGCTGAAACTTGGCCTATACATTTTAGGCATAAATACCCCGAAATGGTTTTTGAATTAGCCAATTTGAGCTTAATACAAGCGAGAACGATGCCAAAAATGGTCAATTTTGAGCGTTTTTTGACCCTATTTTGACTGTTCAAAGGTCTATAAAGTTGTGCATATATCAAAAAGTTAGCTTCCATTCCCCTGGGCGCTTGTGTTGCCTGATCATATGGCAAAAGAATCAGTTCCCGAAAGTCTAATGGTGAAGCTGTGACCCCGATTACAAAATTTTATGACCGAAAAAATCAGTTTTTTTGCTTTTTGACCCCTTTAATGGCCTTTAAATTGAAAAATTCCTGCAGATTATGAATCTACTCATCGAGACGCACATTTTGGTACCAAAAACTTCTCATAAAAGTGGTGGGAACATAGTGAACTCGAAAATGGGCATTTTGGGTGAAACCAATAACTTACACGCGATGCGTGGAAGTTAAAAACTTTAGGAAAAAGATAAAAATTTTGGGAAAAAACGACTAATTATGTTGTATATCGGTGGTTAGAGACCATTAGGACCAAAAAAATTTTTTCATAACTTCATCCTGCCATGCGTACCCAAAAAAACGAAAAATGGACCTTGTGGACACAGGTATGGACGAAATTGGCTGAAACTTGGCCTATACATTTTAGGCATAAATACCCCGAAATGGTTTTTGAATTAGCCAATTTGAGCTTAATACAAGCGAGAACGATGCCAAAAATGGTCAATTTTGAGCGTTTTTTGACCCTATTTTGACTGTTCAAAGGTCTATAAAGTTGTGCATATATCAAAAAGTTAGCTTCCATTCCCCTGGGCGCTTGTGTTGCCTGATCATATGGCAAAAGAATCAGTTCCCGAAAGTCTAATGGTGAAGCTGTGACCCCGATTACAAAATTTTATGACCGAAAAAATCAGTTTTTTGGCTTTTTGACCCCTTTAATGGCCTTTAAATTGAAAAATTCCTGCAGATTATGAATCTACTCATCGAGACGCACATTTTGGTACCAAAAACTTCTCATAAAAGTGGTGGGAACATAGTGAACTCGAAAATGGGCATTTTGGGTGAAACCAATAACTTACACGCGATGCGTGGAAGTTAAAAACTTTAAGAAAAAGATAAAAATTTTGGGAAAAAACGACTAATTATGTTGTATATCGGTGGTTAGAGACCATTAGGACCAAAAAATTTTTCATAACTTCATCCTGCCATGCGTACCCAAAAAACGAAAAATGGACCTTGTGGACACAGGTATGGACGAAATTGGCTGAAACTTGGCCTATACATTTTAGGCATAAATACCCCGAAATGGTTTTGAATTAGCCAATTTGAGCTTAATACAAGCGAGAACGATGCCAAAAATGGTCAATTTTGAGCGTTTTTGACCCTATTTTGACTGTTCAAAGGTCTATAAAGTTGTGCATATATCAAAAAGTTAGCTTCCATTCCCCTGGGCGCTTGTGTTGCCTGATCATATGGCAAAAGAATCAGTTCCCGAAAGTCTAATGGTGAAGCTGTGACCCCGATTACAAAATTTTATGACCGAAAAAATCAGTTTTTTGGCTTTTTGACCCCTTTAATGGCCTTTAAATTGAAAAATTCCTGCAGATTATGAATCTACTCATCGAGACGCACATTTTGGTACCAAAAACTTCTCATAAAAGTGGTGGGAACATAGTGAACTCGAAAATGGGCATTTTGGGTGAAACCAATAACTTACACGCGATGCGTGGAAGTTAAAAACTTTAAGAAAAAGATAAAAATTTTGGGAAAAAACGACTAATTATGTTGTATATCGGTGGTTAGAGACCATTAGGACCAAAAAAATTTTTTCATAACTTCATCCTGCCATGCGTACCCAAAAAAACGAAAAATGGACCTTGTGGACACAGGTATGGACGAAATTGGCTGAAACTTGGCCTATACATTTTAGGCATAAATACCCCGAAATGGTTTTTGAATTAGCCAATTTGAGCTTAATACAAGCGAGAACGATGCCAAAAATGGTCAATTTTGAGCGTTTTTTGACCTATTTTGACTGTTCAAAGGTCTATAAAGTTGTGCATATATCAAAAAGTTAGCTTCCATTCCCCTGGGCGCTTGTGTTGCCTGATCATATGGCAAAAGAATCAGTTCCCGAAAGTCTAATGGTGAAGCTGTGACCCCGATTACAAAATTTTATGACCGAAAAAATCAGTTTTTTGGCTTTTTGACCCCTTTAATGGCCTTTAAATTGAAAAATTCCTGCAGATTATGAATCTACTCATCGAGACGCACATTTTGGTACCAAAAACTTCTCATAAAAGTGGTGGGAACATAGTGAACTCGAAAATGGGCATTTTGGGTGAAACCAATAACTTACACGCGATGCGTGGAAGTTAAAAACTTTAGGAAAAAGATAAAAATTTTGGGAAAAAACGACTAATTATGTTGTATATCGGTGGTTAGAGACCATTAGGACCAAAAAAATTTTTTCATAACTTCATCCTGCCATGCGTACCCAACAAAACGAAAAATGGACCTTGTGGACACAGGTATGGACGAAATTGGCTGAAACTTGGCCTATACATTTTAGGCATAAATACCCGAAATGGTTTTTGAATTAGCCAATTTGAGCTTAATACAAGCGAGAACGATGCCAAAAATGGTCAATTTTGAGCGTTTTTTGACCCTATTTTGACTGTTCAAAGGTCTATAAAGTTGTGCATATATCAAAAAGTTAGCTTCCATTCCCCTGGGCGCTTGTGTTGCCTGATCATATGGCAAAAGAATCAGTTCCCGAAAGTCTAATGGTGAAGCTGTGACCCCGATTACAAAATTTTATGACCGAAAAAATCAGTTTTTGGCTTTTTGACCCCTTTAATGGCCTTTAAATTGAAAAATTCCTGCAGATTATGAATCTACTCATCGAGACGCACATTTTGGTACCAAAAACTTCTCATAAAAGTGGTGGGAACATAGTGAACTCGAAAATGGGCATTTTGGTGAAACCAATAACTTACACGCGATGCGTGGAAGTTAAAAACTTTAGGAAAAAGATAAAAATTTTGGGAAAAAACGACTAATTATGTTGTATATCGGTGGTTAGAGACCATTAGGACCAAAAAAATTTTTCATAACTTCATCCTGCCATGCGTACCCAAAAAACGAAAAATGGACCTTGTGGACACAGGTATGGACGAAATTGGCTGAAACTTGGCCTATACATTTTAGGCATAAATACCCCGAAATGGTTTTTGAATTAGCCAATTTGAGCTTAATACAAGCGAGAACGATGCCAAAAATGGTCAATTTTGAGCGTTTTTTGACCCTATTTTGACTGTTCAAAGGTCTATAAAGTTGTGCATATATCAAAAAGTTAGCTTCCATTCCCCTGGGCGCTTGTGTTGCCTGATCATATGGCAAAAGAATCAGTTCCCGAAAGTCTAATGGTGAAGCTGTGACCCCGATTACAAAATTTTATGACCGAAAAAATCAGTTTTTTGGCTTTTTGACCCCTTTAATGGCCTTTAAATTGAAAAATTCCTGCAGATTATGAATCTACTCATCGAGACGCACATTTTGGTACCAAAAACTTCTCATAAAAGTGGTGGGAACATAGTGAACTCGAAAAAAACACGACTTACGTAGAAAGCCACGAACTTCCACGCTTGACTTATGATAGATTATAAATACACTTATTATAATATTATAAAAATTTTCGGAAAAAACAAATTGAATGTATTTTTTTATATTTAACGTTCGAGTTGTACTTCATATTCTTCTATTTCATAAGTATAAAATGTTAATCATAGATTTTACTAAACTCCTAAAAACATGTAGTCTGTATTAATATTTGTGAAATTTGCATTTTATAGATTCCTTAATGTACGAAATGGCACTTTTAAGAAACGTTTTAAGTTCATTTGGGAGTTGTGAAGAGCTGTGCGGAATGAAACGAAGTGAATGAACCATTGCTGAGCGGAGCGAATCAGTTTTTTGGCTTTTTGACCCCTTTAATGGCCTTTAAATTGAAAAATTCCTGCAGATTATGAATCTACTCATCGAGACGCACATTTTGGTACCAAAAACTTCTCATAAAAGTGGTGGGAACATAGTGAACTCGAAAATGGGCATTTTGGGTGAAACCAATAACTTACACGCGATGCGTGGAAGTTAAAAACTTTAGGAAAAAGATAAAAATTTTGGGAAAAAACGACTAATTATGTTGTATATCGGTGGTTAGAGACCATTAGGACCAAAAAAATTTTTTCATAACTTCATCCTGCCATGCGTACCCAAAAAAACGAAAAATGGACCTTGTGGACACAGGTATGGACGAAATTGGCTGAAACTTGGCCTATACATTTTAGGCATAAATACCCCGAAATGGTTTTTGAATTAGCCAATTTGAGCTTAATACAAGCGAGAACGATGCCAAAAATGGTCAATTTTGAGCGTTTTTTGACCCTATTTTGACTGTTCAAAGGTCTATAAAGTTGTGCATATATCAAAAAGTTAGCTTCCATTCCCCTGGGCGCTTGTGTTGCCTGATCATATGGCAAAGAATCAGTTCCCGAAAGTCTAATGGTGAAGCTGTGACCCCGATTACAAAATTTTATGACCGAAAAAATCAGTTTTTGGCTTTTTGACCCCTTTAATGGCCTTTAAATTGAAAAATTCCTGCAGATTATGAATCTACTCATCGAGACGCACATTTTGGTACCAAAAACTTCTCATAAAAGTGGTGGGAACATAGTGAACTCGAAAATGGGCATTTTGGGTGAAACCAATAACTTACACGCGATGCGTGGAAGTTAAAAACTTTAGGAAAAAGATAAAAATTTTGGGAAAAAACGACTAATTATGTTGTATATCGGTGGTTAGAGACCATTAGGACCAAAAAAATTTTTTCATAACTTCATCCTGCCATGCGTACCCAAAAAAACGAAAAATGGACCTTGTGGACACAGGTATGGACGAAATTGGCTGAAACTTGGCCTATACATTTTAGGCATAAATACCCCGAAATGGTTTTTGAATTAGCCAATTTGAGCTTAATACAAGCGAGAACGATGCCAAAAATGGTCAATTTTGAGCGTTTTTTGACCCTATTTTGACTGTTCAAAGGTCTATAAAGTTGTGCATATATCAAAAAGTTAGCTTCCATTCCCCTGGGCGCTTGTGTTGCCTGATCATATGGCAAAAGAATCAGTTCCCGAAAGTCTAATGGTGAAGCTGTGACCCCGATTACAAAATTTTATGACCGAAAAAATCAGTTTTTTGGCTTTTTGACCCCTTTAATGGCCTTTAAATTGAAAAATTCCTGCAGATTATGAATCTACTCATCGAGACGCACATTTTGGTACCAAAAACTTCTCATAAAAGTGGTGGGAACATAGTGAACTCGAAAATGGGCATTTTGGGTGAAACCAATAACTTACACGCGATGCGTGGAAGTTAATGGGCATTTTGGGTGAAACCAATAACTTACACGCGATGCGTGGAAGTTAAAAACTTTAGGAAAAAGATAAAAATTTTGGGAAAAAACGACTAATTATGTTGTATATCGGTGGTTAGAGACCATTAGGACCAAAAAAATTTTTTCATAACTTCATCCTGCCATGCGTACCCAAAAAAACGAAAAATGGACCTTGTGGACACAGGTATGGACGAAATTGGCTGAAACTTGGCCTATACATTTTAGGCATAAATACCCCGAAATGGTTTTTGAATTAGCCAATTTGAGCTTAATACAAGCGAGAACGATGCCAAAAATGGTCAATTTTGAGCGTTTTTTGACCCTATTTTGACTGTTCAAAGGTCTATAAAGTTGTGCATATATCAAAAAGTTAGCTTCCATTCCCCTGGGCGCTTGTGTTGCCTGATCATATGGCAAAAGAATCAGTTCCCGAAAGTCTAATGGTGAAGCTGTGACCCCGATTACAAAATTTTATGACCGAAAAAATCAGTTTTTTGGCTTTTTGACCCCTTTAATGGCCTTTAAATTGAAAAATTCCTGCAGATTATGAATCTACTCATCGAGACGCACATTTTGGTACCAAAAACTTCTCATAAAAGTGGTGGGAACATAGTGAACTCGAAAATGGGCATTTTGGGTGAAACCAATAACTTACACGCGATGCGTGGAAGTTAAAATTTGACTGACAAAATTAATGAAAAATTCTGTTAGAAAAACCATCGGAATTGCTCATTACACTTGTAAGTCAAACATTCTTTTAAAAAAATATTTTTTATTTATTTATTTTTCCTTGCCGTATAGAAAGGCAAGCAGAAAAACAATTTTTTTTTATATGTCTTCAAAATGCGCCATGTCATGCGATTATTTATGTTCCCCATATTCGCTCATTCGTGGAAAATGTGCAATTGTATGCCATTACATTATTCTGGTTGTGCAAAAAAGAAAATATTTATTTATTTATTTAAAAAAAAAAAAAAAAAATGTGCACATGACAAAGTAACGAGAACTTGAGCTTTAACTTCAAACCAGATAATAGAAATGAATACAAACGAAAAAAAATTTCATTACCGACAAGTGTTATCGCTTCGCTTACAAAATATTAAATTTAACGCCTTTTGGCGTTGCCTTTTTTCCCAATAATTCATTGATAAGCTCTATGTGTGCTACTTGAGTAGAAATGAGGTTAAAGAATCTAATAATTACTATATTAGACATAAGTAGTGTGGAAGAAGAAAACTTCAATTACTGATTAGGGATTTATGAAAAAAAAACTAATTTGAACAATTTAATTCTTACTTTTTTAATTAAATATAAATAAAAACAAGTTGAAAAAGTTTATCAAGTTTAGAACGCATTTTTTATTTAATTTAAAATCCAATTCAAATTTGTTAAAAATTAGTTTTTAACCTTTTAACAACAAGTCTGCAATTCTATTTTTCAGTCATTTTTAATTACATGAGCCTACATCGCCGATATAGCTAGATGAATGACCGAGTTATAGCATTTAAATAGATTTAACCTTGAAATATTTGATTAACGCAACCATTTAAACATGAATTTTTTACCTGATCTAGACGAATTAAATGATTAAAACACATGGTTGAATGAATAAATGGGCAACTAGTAGTCAAGCTTACTAAACTGATGTATGGCTAATTAATTAATTTTATATGCAAAATGTTGATGTATGAATAGAACAATGGAAGCATTGATTTTAATTTTTAATTCTAATATTTTTGAAATTGTTTGGAAATTTTTATTTTTCATACCCAAGTTTCAGATAATATTGCAAAAATTATTCTTAAACAAATTTAATAAAAATTTTAAACCATTACAGGGGGTCCACAATTTGAACAGAATCGATTTGAATTGTTTCGATTTGAATAACTAAAATTTGCCTTATAAAAATTCCGATCTTCATTTGTAATGGTCATTTTTCATACATTTCGATTTGAATAAATTCGATTAGAATAGAAACATTTTAGAACAAAACAACTGTTCAAATCAAGGATCCCCTTAGAACTTAAAATTTCAACAGTCAATACCGATTGTATAAAATGTCAAAAAATATCAGAAAAAACCAAATCAACCATAGCATATTTATACATGAGCCTTCATCTCAGGCGCTTAAGTAATCAAAAAATAAGGAAATTAAATGATGATTTATGATTATTAAAATTTTTTTATTAAGTCCAAGAGGTCAACAAATTAGAAATATTAAATAAATAAAATATAGTTGATAAACAAAGATAACACTTTTGAACTGTCGATTAGATGAAGATGCTCACAGTCTCACATAAATTAATGATTTTTTCATTGACAAATTATCGAAATGACAAATCACTTTAAAAAATTTGTGCGTGCAATAAAAATTGATATTTTTTGAACCTGGCTTAAGAAATTTATGCGTGCTGTGATTTTAATATGATTTTTTTTTTCATTAATATGAGCATCTTTTTCTCTGGAAACTCGTATGTGAACGGTCATAAAAATGTGATATATTGAAAATTATGTTTTCCGTTTGGCTAGTGTCTAGCTCGGATTCTGGATTCTGTGAGAAAATCAGGCACGATATCATGAAAATCTAGGCTATAAAATTATTTATCCATAAAGTTTTTTAAGAGCTGTCAATGAACAACATTGTTGTCCATTCAACCCTTGTAGCTTCATGGTCGTTAAATTTTTTGTGCGTTAAAAAATTTCGATTAATTAACGCACGAGTTTGGCAATCGAAAATTCATGTATGGAGAACATGAAGGAACTGGATGTATGAAAAATTGTATCACTTCTGCAAAAAATAATTCTCGAATGATTCATACTTGAACTTGTTCATTCCATGAAGTTAACTGTAACAGAACTGGTTTAAAACTTGAAATTGTCGAATTCTTGCGATTTTTGAGCTATTTCTGGTTCTAAAGCTGCCTTCTGATGGCTTTTAATATTCATGTCTTATTTTTAAATGTGGCAATAACCTCACACATTCAATATCCTTGAAACACCTTTAAATATCCGGCATTAAATTAATTAAATCCCTTCGTTAATTTTTTAATGTTTTAAGCCCTTTAGACACTTACCACCCTGCTGACAATTCCATGGTCTAGACTCCCTTTAATTGATACAATTTTTCAAAATCAATAAAAAAAATTTAAAGCCATAAAAAAATTTCAAGTTCGCCTAGTTTCGAGGCAACATCAAAGGATAATTTATGCAAAATAAAAAATCATACATAATTAGGTGTAGCTTAGTATCAGCTTATTAACATTAAGAACCCAATAAATCCTTGGCTAAAAACTCGTAAAAATAAAACTATTTAGTAAACTTTTTAAATTTATTTATGCAAACATAGACAGCCATAACAATTTTATTTATATTTGTTATTGTGAAATTTTTGGCAGCTTATGACAACTGGAAGTTATACATTGCCGTTTGCCTATCGGAACAAATGTCATTAAAGGTCATAACATTAATGAAAGCTATACATAATTCAATGAACTCTCTTTTAAATATCTCAGTCATTTCCCTTTAATTGAATTAACAATTGAAGTAAAAGGAGCGGCAATGACAAAAGAAATTTCCTAGAGATTAATGAATTTTTATTCATTTGCTAAGACAATGCAATTATGAGATCAATTCAGCTAGTGAAATTTTCTTTTTCTCCCTTTATTTATGATTTTCTCACATTCGCAATTTGTTGTTGCGCAATTTTTTTCTAACATTTCTTTTTTAAAAGGCAAAAAAGAATTATTAATCCACAAAACTGCTCAGGAACATTGAATCAAATTAATAAAATATGAAAAAAAATCAAGCATAAGCTAAAATAAAAATCATATAAAATCATATAAATTGCTATTTTAGATTTACACCAATAAATTGCTATTTTAGATTTACACCAATATGAAGATTCGAACTTTAAATTCTGCAGTATTTAAAAGAATGGTTTTTACTGTAATAATTTTGCTACATTCAGATACTGCAAAAAGCTAATTTAAATTATCATATTAATAATATAGTCATTATTAACTTCTACGCGTAAGCGTATATTATTATATTTTTTAAATTATCCCGAGCGGCACACAATGACGATGACGATCAAATGATCGTCATATGAACGTCATCGTCATGACGATGATGATTGAATGACGATTTTTTTCTCGAAAAATTCATGACATTCATATGATGTTCATATGACGATCATATGAAAATCATAAATGATGGTTATTTTTTCACAAAATTTTTAAATTAATTCTTTGTGTTCTCAAACAATTCTGCTGATTTATTTATAAGAAAAACTTATAAAAACTTCAAGTTTTCAACTCATTCCACCAAAATTTTAAATTCGAAGTTTAAAGTGAAAAAATTTTTTTAACAAAGTGAGCATTGAAAAATGTTTGTCTCAACTTTTAGTTAAAATTTTTTTGTCGAAGAGTTCAGACGTGAAAAGTAAAAGCTGCGTAGAAAGAGGAAAGAATTCGAGATTAAGGGTAAAGTTTGGATACAGGAGTACACAGAATCAAATAAAAGTTAAGTATTAATCATTTCATTTCCTTTTTATTGTTTTTTGGAGTTCAAAAAATCTTTTTTCTTTCAGTGATGGTTTTCAGCAAATTTATTAATCAGTCGATGAAGCTTGCCTACTTGTGAAGAAAATTAATTTCAAGAAGAAAAATTCAAAATAATAATAATAAGAAGATATAATAAGAAGATGTATGAAAATTTGATCAGATACCAAGTTTAATACAAGTTCAATCAAGACTTCATCATTCGAAAAGGCAAGTTTTTCTTGCAAGCAAGTTTTTTGTTTAAAAAAAAAAAAATAAAATGTAGATTGGAATAGGAATAAAGTGAAAGAATAAAAATTTTTGGATCTACCACAAATTAAAAATTTCTTTATTTCATTGATTTTTAGTTTCAGCCCATTTTCAGCATATATACTGTGGTTATGCTCGTCATCTCGCCGTCGCCATTTTGTCATTTGATCGTCATATGACCGTCAATCGACTGATCGTCGAGTGACGAATTTTTCATCGAATGACCGTCATATGAGGTCATAAATCGAATCGAGACGATGTCGTGATGACGTCTTGTCGTCATATGACGATCATATGATCGTCATTCATGACGTCTTTATGACGATGACGACCGTCATATGGCAGTCATACGATCGTCATATGACGCTTGTGTGCCGCTCGGGTATAAATTATATTACAAAATTAATAAGTTATTAATATAACTTACTCTTCAATATTTTTTGGTTTTAAATTTCAACAAAACTTGATCTTGATACAAGTTAAAATTAAAAATTAACTAAAGCTTTAGAGTTTGACCCTTCAAACATAACTGTTTTTCATTTATCTCTAAATTTCATTAAACATTTTAAGGTTCATAATTTATAAAAGCTTAATTTAAATTAAATCAATGAAAATGCGCATTCTCAAATATTATAATAGATAATAGAATTACAACTTAAGATCATGAATTACCTGCCATATTTTCTTTCTTCATTCAAGTATTAAAAAGAATTTAAATGCCTTAGAATATAGATCAAAAAGAAGTACAAGGAAATAAAATAAAAACAAAAACTTCTCATTAAAATGCTTTTAAAAGAAACCACGCAAATTCGTGTGTAGTAAAAACAATAGTTGAAGTAAGGCAGCGAAAAGAAAAAAAAAATTGCAATAAAACGAAAAAGCACTGCCATAAAATGTAATCTAATATTTTATTATTTTCCACAAAGTTCTCTTTTTAATTTTTAAAAAACTTAATATATACACAGACTTGAACGTATATAACATATTTTGTGTTTCGTATAAGAAGACGAGAAAAAAAAATTTACATGTGTTAAAGTGCTAAAAATATTTAAATATACACACTGACTTTTCTGCTCATTTTTCCAGCGAAAACACTCTCGATAAGAGTGACTGTACATAAAGCAAAAGTCATGGGAAAGTCTATTGCCTGAGATGAACTCAGATGCAGAAATTTTTGAATTTATGTTATGATCTTGAATTAGTTTTTTAGGGGTTCAGGTAAATTTGATTTTGGGAGTCAGCTATACAATGGTAATGAGTATTGTTGGAATTGTATATTTAAAAGCTTTATAATTTTTATGAAAGTTTTTGGGATGCACCTAAATGAAAGTCTTGGTGTCTATCAGAACTCATAAAAATGACACTTTTTGAGGAAGATAGGATAATCTTGTGATCTGAAGTGTGCGATTCAAACATTGTGTCCTTTACAGTTTCCAAATAAAAGTGCAAAAATGACATTTTTCTCTGTCTGTCATGCGAAATTCGAAGTTCAATACCCCTTGTTCGAAAATTCGAAAAATTTAAATTCAAATTAAAGCATTATCGTGTGGAATTTATCAAAGTAAATGATTGAATCCATGATTTAGGACTACAATGATG
This sequence comes from Chironomus striatipennis, assembly GCA_026123125.1. Lineage (NCBI taxonomy): Eukaryota > Metazoa > Arthropoda > Insecta > Diptera > Chironomidae > Chironomus > Chironomus striatipennis. The sequence goes on from CM047394.1 coordinate 44,068,211, forward strand.
ACAAATAAGTGATAAAAATTAAAAAAGTTATCAAATTCAAGAAATAGCGTAACGTATTTTTTTCAATTTTCAATTTCCGAACATATATATTTGAATAACCCTAGACTTTCGATAAGTCTGTCGAACATGAATCGCGCACATCAGCTTGTGATAATCAGATGAGATTAAATTTTTGTGATGGTAAAGTGGGCAGGAGCTCAAGATATGATTTTCCATAAATTTCAACCATAAATGACATAAAATATCAAACTTAGCAAAAAGGAGTCAATGCATTTGGGATCGTTCGTTTATTCCATAACCTATTATGTAATAATTGAACATAAGAAGTAACACATTCTTCATAGCCCTAATATTATTAATCATTCTCTAACTATTTTGGTATAATAACTTCAACAGCTTCTTCCAACAACATCACAATCTGTCATTCAATAATTTAAAAGTCTTTATGTCGGGACATTAAAATGAATGTTCGAGAAAAAAAGAGCTGTTTTCGGCAAGTCTTTGCAAGCTTTTAACAATAAAACTTTAAAAATCCCGTTTTGAGACAAAACATTTTTTATTCCCCAAAAAATCATACATACTAAAGTTCAGTTATATGACTAAGATCCAAAAGCATTATGTAACATTATTCGAGTGTCAACTTGTGTTGATCGAGAGCTTTCATTATTATGTTCTTTGTCCTCGTGTATGTATAATAAATAATAATAAGATTTTCTAGTCAAGAAGAAAGTGAATAAGAAATTCCAGTTTGTTGAAATCCAGAGAGATGAAAACGACAAGAAGAAAATTAAAACGACCAACAAGAGAGCAAGGCAAAATCACATTCATCAATTAAATTTCCTGTTGAAAAACGTGTTCATTTCTACATTCTTTCTAATAGTTGAATTAATTTTGGCAAACAGCATCTTTCACATCGTTGTCGACGACGAGCGAGAGAGAAATTTGAAAGGAAAGAATCTTTTAAGTCCAAAGACCTCAAGTCTCTCGATTCTCAATGATGTTGATGACTGCAACAACGAAGAAGCAATGAATATATATATATTTTTTTTTGATTTACAAGAAGAAATTCTTAATTTTTTTTCAGCAACAAACTTGAAATGTGATTAACCCATTCGAAAAAAATACACATATATAAAATAAATTCTTTCGATATTCCTTATATGAAAGTCGACATCATCGCTGTTACTGTCGTTGTCGTTCGTCGTGAGAGTGAATGAATAAAAAGAAATTAGAACAATAAGAAAGAGTAAAGTAACATAGCAGATAACTTTTTTTTTATTTTCTGCAACCACAAGAACGTGAATGTGTGGTAAAAGAATGAAATTTACAACAATGTAGATAGATATGAGCACAGTACAGGGAAATACGTGTATATGACTTAAGCAGAAGAAATTCCTTTTAAATTTTTAAATGGACTACGTGTATGTATGAAGAAACTTATTTATCATGTGTGTGCGATGATTAGAGCGCATTGAACGTGGATTACAAAAGATATGACTAAGCACTTTCATGCGAGCTATAAGTTTGAATGAAATTATATTTATTATAGCATAGAGAAACGAAAGAAAGTGTAGAAAGAATTATTGAAAGTTATTTTTTGGGGGTCGTTCACTTCTGACATTTACGAAAAATGGGATTTTTAAGAATCATTCCTTTCTCTGCTTTAGAAAAGACGTAAATGCTAATAAAATTTGAAAGTTGCATGATTTTAGACACTTCCTTCTTAATGATGTAAGCAACAAGTTAATGAACTCGTTTAAGGAATTTTTAGAATATAAAACACGTGAGGTTATTGCCATTTTATGAGGTATTGAATATGGACAGGTTTAGGATTTTTTGGATGCAATTTTTTAATTTAAAACTTGCTGGATATAAAGTTCATTTACATTCTATCTAACTAGTGATTTGAGTAAAATATGTCAGAAAAATTTAGTGCTCCGGTTTCTATAGGTTGCAATTGACGCAGCGGTTATGGGTTCGAAACTCAGCTTTACATTCTTCTATAGGATATAGATGTTATCAAATGTGGGTTTGTAATAAATCTAATTCCATGATTCGAACTGTCGAATCTTCATTCATTAATCAAATTTTAGTGCCAAAAAATTAAAGTTCCTTCCAAACTGCCATCCTTAATCATTTCAAATACCAATCCATTTCCTAAAATTTCAAGCTAAACACACTAAATACACATGAGAGCATATGAAAAGTCTGAATAATATTAAATATTTGTTATCAGTTTTATTAAGGCGTAGGTAAATGCATTTTCAAGTGTGTATTACTCTTTTAACTGAGTGTTCCAAATAATTTACAGTTCGAATTGAAAAAAAATAAGATCCGGAGTGACTCGGTTAAATAAATAAAAGAGTCAGTATTACAAACATCGATAAGCATTAAAAATGTGCATTTAAACATGTGTGCATAAGATGATGACGATATTGATTGTCTTTATTTATTTACTTTTGGACTTCACATTTAAATGACAAAATAATAAAATTTTAATACAATTTAAATAGCAATTGTTTGCTTGGTTTTCTTATTCTTATCAACTTGACCTGTGATGATGATGATTTGACTGTTCTCGAGAAGCAAAAAAAGAACTTTCGAAACTAATCAAGTGAGGTACGAAAATAGAAAAATAATTTTTTATGGTCGGTCCTCTTTCCTTTCACCTCTTAAAATTCCAAAAAATCTTCTTTAATGATAGAGACAAATCAACCACCCAGTGGAAAGTGAATGAAACGTATCAGTCGCATTCGTCTTACTGAGAAAAAAAAATCTTCTTTGCTTGAGGCTCAAAAGCTTCTTTTTATCTTCTACTGATCAGAAATGAGTACTTTATTTGCTCAACAAAAATTATTATTCCTACATCGCGATTGAAATAGAAAATAAAAAAAAAATAAAACGAGTCAAGGAACGGAGAAGTGAGAATGATGTGGAATGATGAATTTCGGGAATGAATTGATGGTAATTTAAATGAATTTTTGCTGCGGATTTAAATTCTGTTTTGAGTTTGTTAACCTTTTGGAGAGAGCTTTACATTGTGATTCCCTTTAAAAAAAATTATTCTTGTGCTTTTGAACTGTTCAATGACTCTAGTCCTAGTGTTAAAGATGTGTGAATCTAGTAGGAGAATAAAAATGTGAAAGGTGTTGCGTAACTGAAAATATTGATATTTTTTAGCATAAAGGAACACCGAAAAGATGAAGACAGGGATATTACTATATTTGTACTGGAATTGGATTGGATGTAAATTTATTGAAAGAGGTAAATACTTCATCGATTAATATTTTTTGATGAAGAAAATATAATTCTAGAATCTTTTTGGGATTTTTCTGTTTTATGTAGTTTGTTACTTTTGATATTTTTATGGGTATTACTGACATTTGAGATACTGATCTTTTAATCATAAATTATCCTATTTCCAAGAACCTTATTCATTCCAAATCAACAATTTTGTTTTAAATCCGCAATATAATCTCCGAAATCACTAAAAAATATAAATTTAAAATCAATATTAACTTTTTTGCAATACAAATACAGCATAATTTAATTAAAAATTTTGGTCATTGCCTTTCAATTATTTTTATTCAGCTCAGCAAGTAAATATTGATTCAGTTAAATTTATGACCTTAAAATTCGATGCAAAGCTAATTTTCAAAAATCACTTTAATTAATTACATCCACAGCGATATCCCAAAATACATATACTCACTCTAATAGACGATGCTCGTATAAAAGCGCTAAACAGATAGAAAATCTTAAGAGCAAATAACAATAACCTGCGTTTTAGAGGAATTTTCAAGGTCTCGGTCGCGTATATTCATTCGTGTTCGATAGAGACAACAATACTGATGTAAATTGAGATAGAGACTTCTGGTCCATGAACTAACTCATACAATGTAATCGACGACAGATTTATGAATGAATAGAACTTTTTTGTGAAGTGATTTCGAGACAATTTTTTTTTCTTCAACTGGAAAAGAGCTGCTGGCACTGAATGGAATTGAAATATCTCTTTTTATCTCAAATTACATAATAACTTCTTATTTCATTCCCTTTTGAAATCTGAAATCGTGATATGAAATAAATTTTACAGCCGTAGTAGAGCCTCACCATAAATTACTCAACATTGATCGTGAACATTACCTGTTTATGATCAGAGGCACGTTTAATATCCATTTGTTCATTCTATTTCATTCATAGAAAAAATTGTTTTTTTCTAATCAGTTTGTTGCAATATTCAAATTACAAAATTATGCTTCATGTGCACGCTTCATAGTAAATGTGAATGATGATAAACATAACCGCATTCTATTCGGGTCGTGTTACATGAATACAATTCTGTTTAGTTTATAGAAAATAGAGCAAGAACATTAAATGTGGGTATTTGATGTGTGTTTTTGCAAAAATCTGTAAACTTTACAGCAGCACACTTTTGTTTGCAGTTTGTAAAATAGTGTCAATTAACTCAAGTTGATTAAAGATTCATGGAATAATAAAGAACTTAAAGATACCAAAAATCATATTTTTAAAAAAATCAAGACATTTTAAGAACTTTTGTGACCAGATGTTGTTCCTATTTTCAAAAAATTATCTTCAAATTAATTGTAAAGTTCAAAAAATTGCCGTTAAAAAAGAAAAATTCAAATTTTTATTAAAAAAAATTTTGGTTATTTAAATCGAGGACTGTACAATAATAAAATACAAAATGGTGTAGATTCAAAATAGCTAGGAATAAGCCCTTAAATTCAATCAACATTTGTCATCGTCTAATTCAAGTCTGATGTACCATCCCATAAAAAATATTTTACATCTACTTATAATCTTAAATTCATCAATAACTTCTGTAAATAAAGACTATCGAAAGGGAAATAGCAAAGGTGGGTGATGACTAAACTTGTAAATTACCAGCTGTAATTCAAGTGACAATGAACCGATTGTTATCGTATTGTCATCAAAACATTGATTGATTATAGTAATATTGAAATTAATGTTGTCAATAACAACTCATTCTAGTCAAACCACAAATCCTCCATCCATTCCAATCATGATAATTTCTGGAGAAAAAATGTGCAAAATATTCATACCAACAAGTTGTAAAGCATAACAGGAAATTTCTATCATTCCGCAATATTTTGAATGAATAATAAAAAAAAGCTGAAAAAAAATCTTTTACTTGAATTCAATGAATGAATGAGAGAATGATGATTAAAGACCGGTTCTTAAAATTCTGATTATATTCTTTTATTTTATTATTTTTATTATTTTGTTTGGGGTCGATTGCTAATGATGTTTATTAAATGATTCATGCCTTAATAAAATCTTTGAGTTTCTTAGTGCTGATTAGGTAAATGCTGAAAATTAAGAGAAATTGCTAATAAGAGGAAAGAAACTTTTAAAAGTTTTACATTAAAAATTATAAAATTCATTCCAATTTGAATTAAAAATTTACGTTGAGTCAGGCTCTGGACCTGCTTCCTTTGACATCACTATTGATCACTCATTTAACATTTTACTGAAAGATATTAATCAAAATTTTATGTATCACATATGTGTATTTTTTGTGTGCAGAATGAGATTGAAATTCCATTAATTGGGTGGCATTTCATTAAATATAAATTGGCATTTATTGGTAGATTGATGATGAAGAAAAAGAAAGAGAGATTTTTTTTTTCTTAATTGAATTAATTTAAGAATGACCCAATGCCTGAAAAATACTAAAGCAAAAAACAAATTATTGCGAAATTGCTGTTTTCCTGCTGTATATTTCGAGAGGGATTCATGGCGTATCGAATCTCAGCAGTGAAACGATTAATTTAAAACTAATTAATTTACAGATACTCCTTGTAAAATTATGGTCAATTGAAAAACAAACAATTATGAGATTTAAAGGCAATTAATTTGAATTAGTTTTGAGCATCTTTGATTCTTTGAAAAATTATTTTTGACTGCTAAGGAAAGACGGTAAAGTTCTAAAGAAGTGTAAAGCAAAAAAAGAGCTTGTTAAAGACTGCTAAACTGAATAAATATATCATGTGTAGACTTACTAATTGATATTGAGTTAAGACTTGGTAACTATGTAGAGTTTATTGGCATTAGGCTTTTATATTACTTTACATGTACGGATTAACAGATTTTCCTGGAATTGCGTCTTGACAAAATTAAAGCTTTTACTAGGAAATTAATCTTGTCAAGTTTGTAAGAATTAAAAATTTTCTCCCAAAATGTAATTTCAAAGTTTTGATGAACTTAAAATCGCCCCATAACAAACATAAATTCCAATTTTTGTATCCTTATTATGACAAAATTTTGACAGACAAGCTAATGATTCACATTACAACTCTACACGACTCTACACCACAAAAAATGAAAACGAGGTTCGCCCAAGCTTCAAAATTCATAATGAGTAAGTTGTAGTTAACAAATGCTGATGCTGTGAATGAGTTTATTTTTTAATAATGAGAGTAATGATGATGAATAATTAATGAAAAATTTTCAAACAGGAAGCTCCAATCAGATGTGTTGAGAAAAAAATATTCTTACAAGTATTGAGAACATCAAAAAAAATTGTGCTTGTATTCATAATGTGCTTTACATATGGATCCAATTCTTTTCGGAAACAAATGTAGGCATTTATTGCTGGAATCAAGATTAGCTAATCAAACTGAATCGTTACAATGAAAAATATAATAAAAATTTACTGATAAGAACTCAGATAAAATTCTTTTAATTTCATTAAAGCACGACTAAATTCCAATTTATTGATTATATTTTTGCCTTCAAGTCATTCACAATATTGTTATTGCATAATTCTTACATTCCATCAGCACGTTATTCGCTTATTGCCAAAAAAATATTAAGTGCATTACATAAAATATGTTTTTTGTATGTATGAAGGTTTGGCTAGGGAATGTGACTCTTAAAGTATTAGAAGATGCAAGATTACAAGATTTTTGTCCGAAATTTTTAAAAAGTATTCAAAACATTCGAAAATCTTTCAAAATTAAAAACAAAAAAGCTTTTAAAAATTTAAAAAGTTTTCAATAATTGCAGAAAGCATCCAAAAGTTTTAAAAACGTGGTAAAAATCTTTCAATAAAGTCTTTTTCAAAACTTATGAATGAACTTTCAAAATATTCCAAAAAATCACAAACAAATCTCGAATAACAAATCTTTAAAAAAATTTCAAAAATCTTTAAAATAGTTCCATCCCCTGAATCACTTGCAAGCACTTAAAATTTAGGTACATATCATAAGGAGAAACACAAGCAAAAAATAATTGCATTTGAAGACCGCCGTGTAATTTTCCATCGTCGATTCTTACCGTACATCTTGCAAAGTTACTGTGATCATGCTCACATGGTAAGCATCAGAAGTGGAATAAAAAGATGATTTTTTTAAAAATGAAATTTAAAGGCTGAGGAAATTAACTTAAACGATATGGAAACATTTAAACGTAAATTAACAAGAATCGATCATAATAAATTCAACTCGGCAACAAAGATGAAAGAATTTCTTGCCTTCTTACCTGCATGGTAAGTCTAGAACCTGAAAAAGTGTGGAGATTGCTTTAATTCTGCAATTTACAGATTGTTGTGGAATTTTTGGTTTTTAAATTGAAGTTGAGCTTTTAATTCTTTTTAGTGCTGACTGTAAATACTGTCTGTTTACTTCGCAGCAAATTATAAGCCACAAACACTTAAGATTTCATCAGATTACTAAGAATTTATTTACATTTACACGAGCCATTGATAATCCAAAAGCTTATTGATGATCTAACTGTCAATTCATGTCACCAGCCAACAGAATCACACTCTAAAGAAAATTCTCGGAACTTCAACTTGCTTGTTTAAAATTAGCAAAGAACTGCCTGTTTAAGGAATGTCGAATCATCGATTGATATGTCAACTGAACACGAATTGATTGTCAATGAATTGAAAATATATCAAAAAACAGAAAGAATGTTGTTGAACTTATTTCCATGTCTGAAAGAAATAAAAAATAATTTTGCAAGGAATTTAAGTACGCAATTAAAATGAGTTAGAGACTCTAAATAAAAAATAAACATTAATTATACTATACTAATAATTTGGTATGATACCCACTTGAGTATGAGTATTTTAGAATGTTTACGGCATCCTCATAATTTCATTCATCCGAATTCATTAAGTTCTAAAAAAATTTATGAGGTCTCTCTTGTTATGGAAGTTTAATGAACTTGACAATGAATGAGACACAAATACTTTTTACTGTGCATTTTATTAGGAGTTAGAGTCAGAGTAATAATTAATTTCTAAATTATGCATTTTACTTTTTCTTTAAATTGAATTTTGAAGGGACTTACTTCCTTACAGATTTTGAAATTAAACGTCAACAGTTTCCTTTATGTAAATACGCTATGTTCGAGAATACTTAACCTCAAAAATTTATAAATAAGCACAAAATCCAAACGCCATGCCATAAATCTCTATCTAACCAGTCACAGGAAGTTGCAGAAAAAGAAGAAAAATAAACACCATTGAGTTACAAATGCATGCAGGTAAGATGACATATCACAAACCTACCCCCATATCAATTTGCATTTTCGCAGTTCCATCTGAAAGAATATTCTGAAATAAAATACAAATCGTTATACAATAGTTCTGAAAATAATTAAAATCCCATATATGTTCATTCATCTGTATGATTGATAAGAAGAATTTTATGTAAATACTTAGTAGAAGTCACAATATTTTGAAATTGCTTCTCAATGTGAAATGTGCTACAAAAAAGGTACTAAATAAAGTAAAAAACTGAAAAAAACACATCAAACAAATAAACAATTTGAGCTTTCATCATTCATAAAAATTGAGAAGTAAAGATCGCTGCTGAATCACGATTTTCATGTAGATAGTTAGGTAGTTTAAGTTGTAGCAGCAAACCATCACCACGTGCCTTATAAGACACGGTCATAACAAAAGGAGATGAGTAAAGAAAAACAGAGGAAAAAAGAGTTGAAATTTTTCAATAATGCCTTTGAGGATTAATGGATTTTAGATGATAGTAGTTGCCCCGTCCGTGTGACTGACTAATGGAAGAATAATGATCTTTCTCCTTAGCTGTAAAAAAGAATTTAAATGTTGATGAATGAAAAAGATCAAAATATTTTTTTTCTTTAAATTCTTCTTTTTTTTATTAATCAAAAAAAGTTTTATAGTGACTTTCCATACACAAAACATAAAAAATATAGCACAGAATTGAGCATTCAAAATGATTGAATAAATATCAAAAATAACAAAAATTTCGTTCGTAAATCAATTTAAATTTTAAAAGTCGTCCAATTGAAGTTTTTTAAACTTTTATTTATTTTTGTGTGTTTTTCTTTCCTTTTTGCGTTTGCCTTATTGTGCGGACATTGACTCTAAAATTCGCAAATCACTGTCCATGCGAAATTTAAATGTATTCATATACGATTTGTGTGTTTTGATTTCGCAATCTAGTTAATGAACTTTTTTTTAGAAATGTTGTGGTTTAAGGACGTAAAGTGCTTTTTGGTTCATTTTGTCTGATGATGGTTGAAACAGATATGTTGAGGATATAACTGCAGCAACGTCAAAAATATAATTGCAGAAAAAATAGTCTATCAGAAATTATAAATAAACTGATAGTCCAATCAAATAAGATAAAACTGAAATTCATGGGTTTCAAATCCCCAAAAAAATTATTATTAATATATGTTTTAATTGGAAAATGTGCTAATTTTGATTCTTTTTTTTTATTTTTTTGTAAAAATATTGTAAAAAAATACTTGAAAAATATTGCAGTCAATTAAAAAAAGCGTGTAAAAACGATAATTTCTGGGGATTTAAGAACGATTAAGTCATACAATAACATACATTCACAAACCTACCAGAGTCTTCTTTACTAATTTCACTTAGAGTCATCAAATGCGCCATACAACAATTTTTAAAAACTCTCAATGATTCCTAATTTAGATATCATCAAAACCTATCTTTTCCAATGTCAACGCACTAAAATTTGAATTTATTCATTCTACTATTTGTGCCTATCATTCAATCGTCAACCGAAAACAAAAACATCAAACGCACAAATTTGCATATAGAATTCATAAAATAGACCACATAATGTTCTACGCATTTAAAAGAATTTACAATCTTAATTGAAATTCAACGATTGCCTTTGACTTTGGGGATAGGACAGTGCGTCGAACTGATTACGCATAATTTTCGCAGATTTCTAGAAAAGTCATTAAATTAAGTATCGCAAAAAAGAAATTATGAATTCGCAGATTGCAATTTGTATGCTAATCGCACACGCACAACGGTTTTTAACGGTAAGAAAAAGTTCATTTAAATTTTTTGTCAATTGATTTTGTTATTTTTTAGCGAATTAATTAATAGAATTTTGATGAGAAAGAAAGAAATGCGTACGCATCAAGGCTTTTAATTTTTTAAATCCCCTCGAACAGAAATCGTAAATATTTTTTTGCAAGCTATTCTTTTTAACTGCCATGAATTCATTTATTTTTTTTTTCGCAAAAATTCTAATTAATTTGCAAAAATAATCTTTAAAAGCATGGGAATCTGTGGATATTATAAATTTTTGCAAGCATAGAGATATTTTTGGATGGCAATGAAGATTTTTAAAATATTGTTCTGAAAATTGCTTTTTACAGGAGGAATTTTGCACAATGTGCTTTGGTAAATAATTGAATTTATTTTGAATAATTTTATGTGGTGCTGGCCACTTTTTGCATTTTTAATTGTTAATTTAATATATTTTGGAAATTTGCAAAAAAATTTTAAATATTTGTGTTGAAAGTTTACTGCTAGGAATTTGAGATTCTCTGTGTAGAATTTATATCGGTGTAAATTGCTTAAAGATACTTAATTTTTGATAAACTTAAGTTCAATTCTCATCAATTTCCCTGTCAATTTCTCACATTTTTTTAATATTAAATAAAATCTTTAAAACCCCAATTTATCTCTTAATTCATTAATCTCAATCACTGACCCATAAAAATCAGAATTCCAACAATTTCTTAATTAATCCAAAAATAATTGTCTCTACCAATTAATTTCTTTCCATAAACTAACGCCAAAAACTTTATTTGCAAAAAAATAAAAGAGTCAACACATCCTGTTAAAGAGACATTTAAAAAATTTCCAATAAACAGAAAAACAAAAGGCAGAGAAAGAAATCCACACATTCATTCATGTGAATTCTTTAACAAATTCATAAAAACTTGCTACGGCCCCCCAAAAGCATCATCATCATCATGTGCAATATTTTTAAAGGGAAAAGAAGAAATATGAAGTAAGAAGAAAATTTCTCTCACTCATCTGAGAAGATTTTTAATGCAGTTTAGTTTGTAATTTGATGGAATTTGAGTTCGGATGGGGGTTATTTTTGGTGGCTGGTTAGATTTTTTCTCATATCAAATCGGACAATAGCTGAAAAATATGAATTTTCATTGAGTTTTCTGCAATTTTTTAAATATTAATTTTTATGCAGAATCGAACCTTAGATTTTTGAATTCTGTAATTTTTTCCGTAACTCAATATTAATGAGAATCGTTTATTATATAATTTTAACTAAATTATAGTCTTGATAAAAATAAGAATTAACAACAAGAAAATCAGAACTTTTTGGAAATAATTAAATTTCCTTTATGAAGCGCTCTCAACACACTAAACTACCAACCAACTTGAATTAAAGATTTAATGTTCATTTTATTATTTTTATTCCTTCAAATTTCCATCTCTCTTAAATGTGGGATGTGATGTGGTGAAAAATTGATGGCAAAATATTTAAGGCGCTTAAACATAAAGGAACATATTTTATGCATTTCTCTCATCATAAGTTTACATAAAATGAAAATTGATGCAATTTTTTTTTTCACTTCACACTGCTCTCATTCTTAAAGTAATGTTTTTGATATTGAACGACTTGTTGAATATATATTTTGTTTAAAAAAAGAGTGTCGGCATGTGTATACATTCAATGTGTATACATAAAAAAAAGTTATTTTGTATATCTACAAAAAAAAAAAGTTTTTTTGGCTGTTGGTAAAGTTCATTTCACTAACAAGGCACATTTCAATGACAAAGTGTAAATTGATATAAAGTGAGTCACATAAAATATTTTTTGAGACATTAACACTTTTGACCGAGGCCTGTGCATATGTACAACGTAAATATGGGAATGAGATAGACTTGAAATTTAATGTATACACTCATATTCGCATGCTATATAGAAGCTTAAATACTTTTGCGCAATGTGATAAATAAAATTGTTTTTATTATTCCTTCTACTGACTTTTATTTTTTGGGCATATACATATTAATGTTATTAGTATTATTATTTTTATTTGAGAATATGTGAACATCTTGGCACCAGAAAGAGGAAAAGTATTTTTTTTTTGTTGAATGAACTTCAATTCTTTTCCCATAAAAAAAATGTTAAGATATAATACACACTGGTTGGAATTATGTGAATTAAAATAAAGAAATAAGGCAGATAATTCACTGAGAAAGAAAAATGAAATAAAGATAGAAAGAGAAAAGGAGAGAGAAAAAGATGAACATGCTGTCGGTGTTTTTTTTAGCGACATTACTTGGGTGACTAAGGGAAATTTCCAAGGGATTGGATTTAATGATACGAAAAGCTTTATTAATTGTGAAATATTAAATTAATTTTGAAAGTCAATAGGGCATATAAGAGAACTCTAGGATTTTGAGAATCAAAAGTGTTTCTGATCTTTAAAAAGTTAAAAAAAAGTGTTAAAAAGAGGTAAAGTTGGAAAATCAAAACGGGCACTTCTTTTTTTTATTTTTAACTTACTAATTTACTCTGTTTTTATAGGAATCATTCACTAATGACGTTCATACAAAATGAACTTTTAAACCCTATACCCCTCCACTCGTCATAAAAATACACATGGCGTCAAACCCTCTACCTAAAAGTTGAGTTTTATAACCCTTCAAAAATTAAAACTTTCATTTCCAATCCACAGTTCATCAAAAAAGTTCACAGCCCACCCTAACGGTTTTTAATTGACTTTTAAGAAGTTAATGTTCTCTCAAAATTTCAAAGCTCATCACTCAAATCCGTTCCGTAATTTATAATCTTTAACCTTAGAACTTTCAATCTATTCATCCTGCACAAGTATTTGAAAAGTGAAAAAGAAAGAAATATCAAGTATTCTTGCTTCTTTATAATTTATTTCTCTTTACTTACTTCTCAAATAAAATAAAATAAAATAACCAGAAAGAAAGACGGAAAGAAAGAAGTTTTTTAAATGCAGCATGAGGGGCGAAAGAGAAGCAATAAGCATCTCCAATATCTCTTGTAAATTTATTTTCTTCTTGTGCCACTAAAAGAGAGAAAAAAAAGAAAGAATCCATCGACTAAAGATTATATACCTAAATCCATTTAAATTCTTAAAAGGCTCTACAAACAGCACACAAAAAAGTATAAAGTTTTTGGCAATTTTATTTTCTTTTCTTTTGCAGATTCATTACCCACAAGTAGTGGTGGAATGTTGTGTTCTTTCTCTTCTGGCATTGTCTATAAAACTACATACATATGAACATATAAGTAGGATGTTAAAATGAATAAAAATGCTTTTTGAGTGAAAAATTTGGTAGAAAAGTTATTGGATTTAATTATTAGAGCGAATTTTTAAGCAAAGACTAGGTTCGATAGTTCTGTTCTTACTAGCATAAATTGTTAAAGTGAATTTGTCTTGCTAATCGGACACAATCCTGTAATTTGAAGGACTTGAACACCTAAAAGCTTAAAAGTATATTCTATCAATTGAAGATGGAAGGTTAAATTCCTATTGCAATTTTACTATGATAGATCTTGTTGACTTATTACATCCCTAGTAACCAAAATCGACCTAATGATATTTTTTGAGCTTGAATCAAATTTTTATTTTCGAAAACTTTTAAAACAATAAATTTAACCAAGAGATCACAAGAGACAAAATAATCATAAACTTGCTTCGTCCATGAATTTCAAAGATAAAACGAAGAAAAGAAAAGAGTTCTTAGAAAATTATGAAATACTCCAGGACATTAACACTTTAATTATTTCTTTGCATCCAACTAAAAAACACGTCGCAAGAAATTTCAGCTGCCTTTTAATGGCCAGTTCATCAACTTGTTATTCATTTTAATTCTCTCATGTTTCTTCTATGACCGATGGTGCGACTTTTAAATTTTTAAAAAACCTCGTGGTTGATAAAAAATTTTTTTTTTGCTGATTCTCCCACGTCAGCTGATTCGAATTTTATTACTAAGCGCAGCGATGTGTGAGAAAAAATGTATATTTTATTGACCTCATCTAAATTTAGAAAGGAAAATGTTTGTCTAGAATAAACACAGATATACAGTCAGATCATCATCATCATCAAAATCGAATACAATTCAAATTTAAAGAGCCATACGATTGTCCAAAATCCATACGTGATGGCAATGCTATTGCCAATTTCAATATTTTGCGTATTTTATTATTTTTTATATATACATATTATAACCAGGCATGGCAATCATTCAGGAACAAGAAATTTCAAGTTCATTGTCGAGAGAAAGATTGGTATTGTCTGTGACTGTATGTGTGTATATACAACAATAGTTATGTAATGAACAAGTCGTTTTGATGTTGATTGCAACACTTTGCGAGGGCGTCAATTGAGTGATAAAATTTTTTTTCGCACATCACAAAGTTCTCGCAATGCACAACGGACATTCATTACAGAGATCATCATTAAAAAAAATTATTTCATCCCAAACATACAAATACACACACGAGGCAGATGCAAATATGCAGAAGATGATGATTATTTTTGCAGCTTGCAGTCTCGTTAATAACTCTTTTCTTTCTGTTTTGTGTACTTTTTAAATACGCGACGACTGGACGATACTCCAATGTTTACGAAAATTTAAATGTCCAAAAAAAATTCTTTTGCAGCAGAATTGTGGCATCTGCAGATCGTTTCCGAAAATATTATTTCATTAATATTATTTTTTATTTTAGTCGGCTATTCGCATAATAAAAAAAAATTATTCCACTATGTGTGCTGGCTGACTCGTCTGTTTATATTTTTAGAGGCATCTTTGTGCTCTCCTTTTTATTTTGTTCATCCTTTTTCGATTCTTTAATTTGTTAGCTGTGCTTTTGGAGAGATTAAATTTTTTGGTAGCGGTTTGAGTGTTTTGGTTCTGTATTAGCAAGATTTGACATATTTAAAGTGGTAGATGAATATAATTTTTGCTAGTATGTGTATTATCGGAATTACATTGGATATGTTTGGGAATCAAGAACTCATTTTTGAAATTTAAGCTTTTTTTAGTTCAAAAAGTTATTTTTGTTAAAATTAACTGAGTTCTTTCTCTTTAATTTTGTATAAGATTTCCTGAAGCTTCCATGTTCAAATCCTGCAGCACTTAAAAACACTAATAAAATCTTTACTGGAAAATAAATTAAATTCACCCATCCCAAAGCTTCTCCTCAAAAAATCCAAAAAGCGCCCCTATCCACCTTCAAAGCCCTATCATGACCAATTCAACTCTTTTTGTGATCAAAGAAATGCATGATTATAAATTTCAGCGGAATTGCGAATGAGGCTATATCATGATGTTAACAAACAAAAAAATGCAGGCTACGAGGAACAGCTGCTTCCGCGCTGATCACAAATAAACAACATATAGCAAAGAGGCAATTTTTTCAGTCAAAAAAATGAATTAAATTAAGAGAAAAAAAAATAAAGAACGAAAATAAAAGTTTGCATCTTCTTTTTGGCATTTTAATGCATCACTTAACCACTAGACAGTGAATCAGTCGGTAAATGTTTTTTGTCTACTCACACATGCATGTTCATTTAAATTTTTTTAATGCCTTTTTTTCTGTCCAAGCGATGATAAATCACATTTTAAAATAGATGAGAGTTAAAAAACACGCAGTGTAGTAAATTCATTTATGAGTCTGTGCATGAGAGAAGGATGGAAGTGGAAAAAGGAACAAAAATTTCTCAAAACGACTTCCGCTTTTTTTTGCATGTCTAACTTTTTTTTATACAAGTTTCTCGAATGTCTCTGTTTTATTTCTTCATAAAAGAGAAAAGTTTTTTTTTTTATGAAAAGACATAAAAATTAAGAGCCATGTATGTGAGATATGGAAGCAGAGTATGAAGGTCAAATATACAAAAAAAAATCTTAATGAAATTCAGTTTTGTTGAAAAGGCATCTGATGTAGATTTTGTGTAATGTGTTTGTGGTCACATGCTCTTTGGGGTTTGGAATGTCTGTTCAGACTAGACTTGTGATCATGAAATTTGAGGATGTTTTTGATGGCGATTAGAATAGTTTTGACCAAAACTTGATCATTTTAGTCTCAAAAGATCTAAGTTGATTAATAGGTCTAGAAATGAGTATAATCAGCATCATTTCTAGCTTGCTACAATCCTTTCTACATCCAGCTACATTTTAACTGCCTAATTTACAAGTAGCAACCAAAACTTAATTAGAATATGTAAAACTTAATACTCTCTACATGCTGCACTTGTTCTTTTAAATAAACAAGTGAATTTGACCTTAGGATGACTTCCATGAGAGTCACACACAAAAAAAAAGCAAACACTTGATAAACAATTTTTCGCGAAATGAATTACAATGACTTACAAACATTGTGGTGGAAATGAAAGTGAATTGAGATTAAATAATGTCATTGAAGTAAATAAATGTCAAATTGATGTAAATTGTTACTTTAAAAATAAATTTTAAAATCAAGCCAAGAGAAATTGAAAATTTGAAATAGATTTTAAGATTCTCAAAAAAGTCTACTTGGGTCTGGATTCTAGGAGAAACCTCTTCAATTTGTTAAGGTTTTTTTAGGCAGAAAGGAATTGAAAAAATTTTGAGCTGCGTCCCTTTCATGCTTTAAATTTGATTTTTGGCAACTTAAGTGTGTGCTTCGATGAATTTATTAAAAAAAAATAAAATCTTCTTAATCTAAGGAACCATGTCAAAATTCACTTTTAAATTTTGCAATCTAATCTTCAAAACTAGATGGTCTGCATTCTTCAAGAGATTAGCTTAAAATAAAAACTTTTTACGGCCAATAAGGTAATAACACTTTTAAAGCACTTTAGAAATTCTGAGAATTTAGTGATAGCACCGGTTAATATATACTCTGAAAATTTTACAATTTTAATCTTATCTGGATCATCATATTGAATGTTTTTGTTAGAAATTCAATGCATTTAAGCTTGAATTCATATGTTTTTATTTGTTTATTTTATTTTTTTGTGAGGATTGTATGGCATGTGAAAGTAATTCAAAAATGCAAAGATAAGAACCTTTTGCTATAAAATTATATAGTTATGACATTAATCTACGAAATATTTTATCACTAATGTTTATTTTCTTAAATACAAGCAAAATATTCATCGTATAAAGTCTATATAATTCGTATTAGAAAATGTTTCCAAAAATAGAAAACTTTCAACAACAAAGCAATCAGTCTATTTATGGATCAAAGATATAGCAATAAATATTCATGCAATTGAAAACCTTAAAGGAATATTCTAATATATCAAAATTAATTTTATTTATGATAGGCGCAATATAAATTAAGCATGATTTGAGTATAGCTACTTGAATTTTTGATTAACTTCCAAAAACATGAAAGAAAATTATTCAAAAAGCTTAAAAATAATAAAATTCATTTCATAATTGAATAAATGATACTTCAATTATCACTTAACGATTCATGTATTGCATTTAATCAGCAGTAATGAAATAAAGCATTAAAAATTGACTCAAAAGTTCATCAGATCATTAAAGTGCACTCATTCAATTAAAAAAAGATTTTTTTTAGAAGGAAATCTCGCGTTAATGTCATGCATAATCAAAATGCAAAAATTGATTATAAATTCACGCTGTTGATTCTGTTTATGACTTTGAGCTGGTAATGATGTTGAATTAAATTTTATTTTTGGACATTAAAAATAGGGTTTCTGAAAAACCGCGTTTTTAGAAAACCGCGGTTTTGCGGTTTTCAATAATTCTAAAAACCGCGGTTTTCGCGGTTTTTGCGGTTTTCATACAAATGTATGAAATTATCAAAAATCAAATTAAAATTTGAGTTTTCATACAAAAATCTTTAAATTTTAAAATTTTGATGAAGTTCGTCTCGAGGGGAAAACAACATGATGAGAAAAAAAATTGGTGAGAAATTTAAAAAATAATTACTGATTTCTCACCGCGGTGAAAAATTTCTTACCAATATTTTTCTCTCCAGAATTTTAAAAGTTAATGCTGAAAAATTTTTTGTATTGGAAATCTCTAAATTTTCCGATGAGTTTTTCATCCCAACTTAGATAATCGAAGCGAAAAATGGATTTTTTGAAATGAAGTTTATAATTGATCTAATTTGGGTAGGGTTAAAAATATTGAAAATAGTACAAAACCAAAATTCGTACGAACAAATTTACAAAAAATTTTTTTTCACAATTTTTAGACTTGAAAAAATTGCCTTTAAACTCAAGATTGGCCATATGTTAAGATCTTATGACTTTGCTCGTGCACTCTACTTTCCAATTAGATTAAGTCGAGGCATAAATTAGCACTGCTTATACGAAAAAAATCCACCTCATTCCAAATATTGAAATTCGTACAGAAGAAATATTGAAATTGAGTACAAAATTTCAATAGTAGGCGGTGAAGAATTTTAATTGTTTTTGTGCAAACAAATTAAATAAAATCAATTTAAAGCATAAATAATCTGCGCAGGATTAACATTAGCCTCCTCAAATGAAAATACTGCAAGAATATTAATTTATCTCAAGTTTTGGATGCAAAAATCGTTAGTACTTTCTGTACGAATTTCAATATTTGAGTGTACGAATTTCAATATTTTTTACCCTGTATGATTTTTCTTGAGTTTTGAGTTTGAAAAAACAAAAAAATAACAATAAAGTAAGAAATTAATTTCAAAAAAAAATTTCTTGAAAGTTTTCTAAATTCTTAATATAGAAAGTTCAAAAACTGCGGTTTTTTACCCAAAACCGCGGTTTTTTAAAAACCGCATTTTTAGTTCAAAAAGTGCGGTTATGCGGTTTTGCGAAAACCGCAATCAGAAACCCTAATTAAAAATAAGAAGTTGGTTAATGACTAATTTGAAGGTATTTTAGTGTTTTGAGTTATTGTTGTAGATTTATAGTTTTATTGATGGCCAGAAAATTGAACAGACTTGCACTAGGCTAGGTTAAAATTGTAATAAATATTTTATTTTACAGAATATACTCAAAATTGCATTATTATAATATTAAAATTCATACAGATTATAAAAGGGATTCCCCACTCATTCCAGACTTAATTCACATTTTTTATTGAAGGAAGTAGCAAAAGTTAGGTCAGTTATGATTATTTGTGGTTAACATTTATGTAAAATCAAGTATTTTTTGTTATAATTCGAAGAACTAAGCTCATAATCACGAATATGGACTTTATCAACTTCCATTCACATATTCTCCATAAATGTTTAATGATTCATGGTTTTGCTTACATTTTTTGCAACATTGTAGCTTAGGATTTAAAACACTCAGCTGTTACTAACAAATTGACTTAAATTAATGACTCAAGAATCACAAAAAATCCAAAACAGGTGCTGAAATTCCATTCAAAGGTCAATATCCGATTTTATTTTGAAAACACAGCACCGATGACTCAAGAAATTCATTTATTAATCTTTTGAATGTTGAAACAAATATTTTTGAAGCCTCAAACCCCCTCAAACTATAATCTTATTGTCATTCATAAAAATAATTTCTTATCAAATTTAAAACATACATCCTTGAACTGAACATGTGATATCTATAAATAATTTCTTATTTTCTTTAAATGTCTATAAATTCAATTAGCACATCAATACTTTTAAAATAAGTATACATGCCAAATAAGTGAGCTTCTGCAAACCATAAATTACCTTCAATAATTCAATAATTTCGCTAATGAGCCTCACGCAATAATTTTTTATATCTATTAATTTGAACTGAAAAACTCACGCAGCAAATAAAAAAATTCATTGTGCAATTGAGAGGTGTAATAAATGTATATGATTGTCTGTACAAGCAGGGATGGGGAAGGAAGTTTCAATTTTCATTTACAATTAGGTATTTTAAAAATTTCATTGGAATGTTTTGGTCTGGATTTTATTTAAACAAGGTTTTTGTAGTTTAATGTTAACCATACACTAAGAACGTTACACAAAAAACGATTTTTTGGTGGACGACTAGATAAACGAACCCTAATAAAATCTGCAAAATTTTCAATCTAATATTGAATTTCAAAATTTTATTGGATGATTTTCAATCATCATCCCATCCCCAAATTCCATACTCTTCAGGAATTCCACAAATATAATAATGCTAATAACAGAGCTAATTTTCAAATGATAAAAAAAATGTGAATAAATACTTTAAAAAAATAATGTTCCCAACACTTTGTGAATATGAAACTCGGTAAAATTATTTAGTTCAATAATTTTTTTTTTTTTGATGATTTCACGAAAAAAAAGCTTTTGTTATTAGAGTTTGAATTCAAGGCCAGCTCAAATAAAAACAGAGAGGTGAGATGCTAAGCTATTTTTGTGGATTTAAATTTCAATTTAGAATTTTTTTTTAATTTTCTGTTTTTTGCCATTTAAAAAATTAGTTATGATAAGATGATGAGGTAAGTGCATTTTTGTTGGTTTTTTGGTCTGCTTGTGTTGAGTTGAGTAGAAATATGAAGTTGACGTATGGGTGTAATTTGAGGATGGTCTTGGATTGAATTTTCATTTTTGTAGGAAAAATTTGTAGGAAAGAAATTTGATGACATATCTCGAAGGTGACACGTGAACTGCTGATTTATTTGAGAAATTCAATTTTGTGAAAGTTTGGATTTTAACCTAAGAATAATAAGTTACGTGACAATTTCAGAAATTGACTCCATCCATAATAAAATTTTTAACAACTTAATGACAATATTTTCATGCAAAAAAGAGAATCAGAAAAAGTTACAAGTTTCAATAAAACACACAATTTTGTGCTGTATATACTTAAAATTTACAACGACTTCTTCCTTTCGGGAACTACAACCTAAAAATTCATTGGAAATAAAATAAAAAAAAAGTTTGTCGAGAATATTCTCACTACAAATGCAAAACGCGCAACATTTTGTTTACTCGTGTCTACACATTTATAGTCATACAAGATACGTGGCAGTTAAAATTCATTCAACTTCCCTTTTTAATGCGTCCTCTTTCTCTCTTTCACTTACTCCATTCGTAATCCATTTCCTCTTAAATTTCCCTAGGTTATGGACATCACTTTCGTTTGACATAGCCACCATATAAGGGGTCACTATACTTCCTGAGGTATTTAAATCATACGAGTGTGTTCATTTTAAAAAGAATCAACGTCATCGTTCACAAATGTAGAATGGAATAAGAAGTTTTGTTGTGAGAAGCAAAAAAAAAATGTAGCGAGGTGGGTTTTAAATAAATGATTTATAAAGTTTTTGCAATGATTTTGTTTATGGTAGTCTGGTTAAGTCATAAAATCATTTTTAATTGCAAATGATTTAATACTTTATATCCATGCAGTTAATATCATGATATTTCACTTTTATTAGCTTATTTTATTTCGGTTTACACCAACAATTCCTATGAGGAGGAATGAGTGATCATAAAAAAGTTAAGTAGTTCATCAAATGCATGGGAAAATAAATTAAATTAAATATTATATTAAATACCACTGGTCACAGTCTTAGGATATTAATTGGATCGAGTAATTGTCCAAGGTGTGGTATTTTTAAATTTATATGAAGATTTTTCAAGATTACAATCTTTGAATAGAATTTTTTCAAGATTATAGTCTGAGGGAAAAAAAATAAAAATAAACTTTAGCTATTACAGATCAATAGTTTGATCCAAATGTTCGCGTTTATTAAGCGTCTCTTAGCTAATATTGTTTAACGAGTGAGGATTCGCCAGATCACAGCACTCAAAAGACCTACAGTTTATAGTGGGATCAGAACCACTCCATATAGTCTGGGGAAGCCTTGATAAAATTTGATTTTCTTCAACGTCCCTATAAAAGTTGAGTAGTAAGACTGAGTTGAGTTGTGAATTTCATCATATCAAAATCTTACAGACTTTTTAGATATTAAAATAATTCTTGTTGATATTAAAATTCTCATAAAATGATAAGAAAATGTATACATTCTGAGAACATATGATTACAAATCATAATTCATATTTTTGACTATTCTAAATTCTAAATTAAATATGACTAAATTCACCATAATACATTTCAAAATTATGAGAAAATAGTAAGGAACTTAAAGTAATTTTGATAAAAAAATAAGATAAATTGATCTCTGTAGCGTGCTCGTAAAACAAGTCAATTTAATTCTAGTAACCCAGTAGCATTAAGATAAAAAAAATTGCGATAGTAGAAGACTGTAAAAGGCTATCATAAGCATAATACTATCCTTTAAATTGAATAAGTGACTTTTATTTCCTATATTCTGTAAGTTGTTTTATAAAAACAATTGAAATTACATATTAAGCTTCGTAGTACAAAAATCATATGTGAATGGACCCATCCAATGATGAAATTCGTGATAATTTTTAAAGATTTATAATTTTTTATCCTTTGGATGTGTCCCTGAAATGCGGCAGAGACATATCGAGTTGGGGGTTGAAATATATTTCAGAATTAAGACATATTTACGACATTTACGACAAATTTTTCCTGATTTACGACACCCTCAAAATTTCGAGAAATTTCATTTTGAATTTTTGGGCATTTCTCTGCCGCATTTCAGGTTTCAAGTACACCTATATGCTGTATATATTATATGAAAGTTTTTGTGCCTGATTTTCGACACTTTTGAGAAACTTTACGACACCCTTTTAGTTTTTCCTAAAAACCTTCCATTTATGTCTTACAGCAAATCATCAATTTTGAGGTTTTTGACAAAAAAATTTCAAAAAATTCTTAAAAATAACTGTGTTTACCAATCGTAATGAAACTTTTTGTAATGTGTTAGTACTACTAAGAGCTTCATTTTGAATAAACAAAAAATTTATTTTGGATGACTTTACGTGCTATAGACTCGAAAATATGCTATTTTTTCGACATTTTTGACTACTGTGCCAACTGGAAGTTCCAAAAAAAATATTTTCTTCTGGATTATTGTGCCTCTTACCAAGACCAATAAATTAAACATACATTGTGACTAACAAAAACATGATCTAGTTGGTCAAAAGCGATTTTGAAGCAAAAATTTTTGATTTTAAAGTGATTTTTTGGGGTTTTCAGTCTATATGACCCTTAAAATGACCTAAAATAGCTTTTAAGTGATATTGTTATTGTAGCTCACTTGTTAAACTATAATACTAGAAAAAAACACGAGAAATTTTTTGGTACCTTAGATGACTATAGGCCTTCAAATGTGGTCATGAAGGGGGTCCTCAAAACAAAAAAATTCACATTTTGACAAAATATCTTCCAAATTGGTTAAAACTGTCAAGAATGATAACTAACAACATTAGTAATCATTTTTAGTCATTTTGACTCATTTTAATTGTGGTTTTAGGACCACAAAGTCATTTTACTGGTCATCGAGGAATAACCTTGCAAACTTTTTAATGTTAGGCTAAAATTTATATATATTCTAAGTATATATCTTATTTTATACATCACTGGATGCATATTACAATATATTTTAAGAATTAAGCAAAATAAAGAAATTTCAACGTCATTCTGAGATTGTCGGGAATTGACCTAGTTAAATGATCAGAAAAATTTCCATAAAATATTATATGACATAATATAACATAATAAATGACTAAAAATGATTACTAATGTTGTTAGTTATCATTCTTGACAGTTTTAACCAATTTGGAAGATATTTTGTCAAAATGTGAATTTTTTTGTTTTGAGGACCCCCTTCATGACCACATTTGAAGGCCTATAGTCATCTAAGGTACCAAAAAATTTCTCGTGTTTTTTTCTAGTATTATAGTTTAACAAGTGAGCTACAATAACAATATCACTTAAAAGCTATTATAGGTCATTTTAAGGGTCATATAGACTGAAAACCCCAAAAAATCACTTTAAAATCAAAAATTTTTGCTTCAAAATCGCTTTTGACCAACTAGATCATGTTTTTGTTAGTCACAATGTATGTTTAATTTATTGGTCTTGGTAAGAGGCACAATAATCCAGAAGAAAATATTTTTTTTGGAACTTCCAGTTGGCACAGTAGTCAAAAATGTCGAAAAAATAGCATATTTTCGAGTCTATAGCACGTAAAGTCATCCAAAATAAATTTTTTGTTTATTCAAAATGAAGCTCTTAGTAGTACTAACACATTACAAAAAGTTTCATTACGATTGGTAAACACAGTTATTTTTAAGAATTTTTTGAAATTTTTTTGTCAAAAACCTCAAAATTGATGATTTGCTGTAAGACATAAATGGAAGGTTTTTAGGAAAAACTAAAAGGGTGTCGTAAAGTTTCTCAAAAGTGTCGAAAATCAGGCACAAAAACTTTCATATAATATATACAGCATATAGGTGTACTTGAAACCTGAAATGCGGCAGAGAAATGCCCAAAAATTCAAAATGAAATTTCTCGAAATTTTGAGGGTGTCGTAAATCAGGAAAAATTTGTCGTAAATGTCGTAAATATGTCTTAATTCTGAAATATATTTCAACCCCCAACTCGATATGTCTCTGCCGCATTTCAGGGACACCCTTTGGATTCTGACAGATTATTCATAACTCATAGCTTCCTCAAAATCAATATACCACTTAAGAAGTAGCAACACTACCGACTATGTCAATTGACTACTAATTGAATGTATCATGAGAACATTACAACCATCAACTCAACATTGTGTATAATACTCTTGTTCAAAATCCATATTTCATGTTTCACCAACATTACAATTTAATCTTCAAACGATTATATTCAATTAATTAATACTCATGATCAGTTCTAACATTTTAAGACTTTTAAAGACTCATCTGTGAGTCTATGAGGCAATAGAATTGAGACTTGCAAAATACATCAGAAAAGAACAAAAAAAAACTTTTTACACTCGATTTTATTATTAAGTGCTATAAATGATTATAAAGAATGAAAGGTTAAAAAATTTGAATAATGATGATTGCTGAAATTAAGATGAACAAAAGTTTAAAAGGAACTGGAAGAGCGTTTATTGTGCGATTGCTTAAAAGAACTAAGTTTTGTGCGTGTATGCGAAACATTTGTGCTTTTGGAATAGATTATCTTTGGATAGATAATCGTTAACGTCAAATATAATAATGATGTTTTTTGAATTTATTGATCGTGCTTAATAGTTTGAGCTACGAGTCTTAAAAAAGGAACTGGAAGTTGGTTTTTAAATTGAGAAATTAAAAGTAATGGAATTTCATAAATTTTTTCCTAAATATTTTGAATTTTTTCTACAAGTTTTCAGGTGCTAATCATCGTTTATTATAATTTAGGATTATCTAGTGTGGACTTCTAGAGTAGACATTAAAAGTGACGTTTCGGATGGAACTGAACCTAAATTTCAAAAAATTACTATTTTCAGGTCTAAATTTTAATTCAAGCGCTACTTTTGTTTGAATATGGCAAAAAGTGCGTATATAGATTTAAATCTTGTTAATGTTTTTTTCCAATGCCTTAATTAGCAATTCAAGCCACGATTTAGATCAAACATATGTGACCTCAAACATCAATTTTGATTAAATTGCCTAAATCAAGAATCTAGATCATGTCTTAAGAAACAGATTTCCGATCATTAAACAATATCAATTAATTCCAGAAATTTACTAATAGCTACCTAAGTCAACCACATGCCCCTAGTAGAAATTAATTAAACAAACAGAAAATATTCCTCGTCGTTTGAAATTTGAAATCCTGTTCAATTTTATTCCAAAACTATTCTATATTTGCACAGCTTGATTAGCAATTCAATGCCAAAAAATCAATCAATTTTAATACGCAATAACCCTAAAAATATGAAAATCAAATATCTACGATTGTATATAGTGCAAATTGTCATAGTGTTCAGTTCAATTCAACTTTTCTTTCTTCAATAAATCGTCCATTAGCAATAAATAAATTGTCTTCTTCGTAGTCTCGACAAGTCTACTTATGGAACTAGAACACTGAGGCAAATCCATATTGTATCCATATTTTTAAATTTGATACAGCCAATATGAATTAGATCAAGGTCAACATCGAGAGAACTAAACAGATTCTTTTAAGGCATCTTAATTTCCATGTACAATAAAAAATGAACAACGCATTAAGACTGAATCACGATCTAAATATTATTTGAGCACTTAATAGAATGTGTCAAAACCCTCTCAGTTCAGTATGTATGACTATTTTGACAAAAAGAAACGAGATGAAAAAAAAAAAATCATGCGAAAAAATTTTATTTGCGAAATCTACAGAAGAAACTTCATACAGTCGCTGACGTCTGTCTCTAAAGTATGAAGCTCATATACACACAAAGAAATTATTTTATCATCATGACTCAATTGCCATGTATGTTTTTAAATTTTTGTCAGCAGTATTCGACTGTCGTTGCCACTCACAACAAAGACGAAATAAAGAAGTCAATTTACATAGAACTTAATTTAAATTGCAAACATTGCGGACTGTCAGGAATTTCATGAGCATCTAATTACTGAAAAAAATAATTTCCATATTGCTTATGTGGCTTTTAATTCATTTTGCAATCAATAATAAAGTATATTGTGGAGAATAAACTGACTGAGCATTGGTTATGGCTTTTTGGTCATTGGACTAGCATGTAAGATTTAACCTTGAAAACATTTTAATTCTTCCTTCTATCGTTTTTTTTTTATTTCAATTTTTTCGTGTGTAAGTATTTGAATTTCCTATTAAATTCAATTTCTACGAATGAATTTTTTTCTCTTCCTAGCTCGGATGAGAAATAATTTTTTTTTTTGTTGCTATTCATTTTGCGTGTTTAATTTATAACAAAATTTTAATTGAGATTTTTGTGAATTTTCGGAGTCATCTTGATGAAATTGATCAAATGGTACTTTATCCATACAGGATTATTTTGAATTATGATTTGTTGTATTCATTCATTGGATATTCCTTCGATAAATTGTCTTAAATTTACAGTTAGGAACCTTATTTTATTTGTGGATCTTCTAGTTGACCATGGTCTTTGGGAACGTCTGTAAAATTCGTAACGCCGAAAATAAATATTTTTGACCCTCTCTTCTGGCAGTAACAAATTTTTTATAGGATTTTGAAAAAAAAATGTATGAAACGTCACAAACTTCTTCCCTCCTCCTACCTAAGCGTTACAAATTTTAGTTATAAAGAATTAGTTATAAAGAAAATTAATAAGATTTAGGCTTAAAAAATTGCGGTATCGATACCATTTAATTGTAGACATTTCCAAAAAAAACATTTTCTCTTCCTTTGTATTATCATCGGCTTCTTATCATTCGTAACATATTTAAATTTTCGTACACAGCTCATAGATTACCATCATTTCTAATCGACCCCCTAGCTTCATCATCCAAAAAAATACAAATTTTTTCTTACAATAGAATTTAAATGGAAAGGCATTTAAATGCTCAATGACTGCTGTTTATTGCGAATGTGCGATTCTCTTTTTATTTCAATTTTTTCGTTCTTTTCGTCTTATTATTTTAAGAGATGTACCATTAATTTATCCATACATAGAGACCCATAGAGACGAAGAACAAGAATCTTTAATTCTAGTCTCAATCAGAAAGAGAGAGAACTGATGACAATAAGAAGAATATTTTTTCATTAGATAATTTCGTGAGAATGTAATCAATTGCTGTGTTTGTTGGGGTCTATGAATCGACTAGATGAATTTCAAGAGGCTGTTTGCTTCTTGTTTGACTAATTTTGTCTCCATCATCATCATCTCCATCGTAGTCTCGCGAATGCACATGTACATGTATGTGGGAATTCAATACACAAAAAATATATTCTTTTGAGATGGATTATTGAACTTTTGTCCGTTCGTACTGAAAAATGTTGTTGATCTCTGCCTGCCTGCGATATTTTTTTTTCATATTCTTGGCTTTTAAATTTAATTCAATTTTTTTTTTTCGCAGCATCTAATGTGAAATGATTCGCTCAAATTGGCAATTTTGGGTTTTTAAAAAGTTTCATCTTTTAGTGTGTTGGATGGCATTAAATAGACACTGTCTATGATACATACATGAAACTAGCATAGGATGTTTAAATTTTTTTGCGTCTAATTCGAATTACTTCTCGTTATTGCTTTTATAAGACTTAATAACACTTTGGCAAGTTATACAAACTTCTCATGAACTCTTTACGCATTATGTGGAGCTGCTATATGGAATTAAAGACGCAATTTTCGACAACTAGAGTCAACATGACAGAAGGAAACAATAACAAGGTTGTTATGGTTTCTAACTAAATTTAATGATGATGTTTGCTTTATATGGATGAGAAATTAAGGATGTGATTCATATGAAAGTAAACACAAAAACTGCTTTTTTGTTGCGATGGGAATTTAATCAAGTTACGGGGTGTTGGGTTTCAATTTATTTATTCTTTAAAAGATAAATACTGGAATTTATTGAGAGGTCATATTTGGAATTGTCCGAAATTGTCATTACTTGTTGGATACATTGTTGTTGATTGGAATGAAGAAGTGATGCAAAAAATGTGTTGATTTCTGGAAGATTCTTTAGAATTTTTTTCGAAGGTAGAATTACTTGAAAGTTTCTTATTTTAAGCGTAATAATTTGAATTAAATTCAGAAACATTTGGTTAGGGGTCATTTATACGTAGGGTAAAAAATATTGAAATTTGTACAAAACGAACAAATTTTTTTTAATGGCCTGTAACTTTCATTGGAAGCAATGTTGATTTCCCAAATTTTTCCTAGGACTTTATTTGGTTTCCATATTTTATTAATCAATCTTGAAAACAGCTATTTTTGCAGCATAAAGCACTAAAAAACGTCTTGACATTTAAATATTGAAATTTGTACAAAAAATATTGAAATTTGTACAAACAAATATTGAAATTTGTATACCACATTATCTCGATTTTTGCAACCAAAACTTGTGAAAAATTAAATTTCTTGAAGAATTTTTATTTGAGTAGGTTCTGCATCATCTTGAGCTGCTTATTAGTCTTTTAAATTAAATTAAATTAATTTGTTTACACAAAAACAATTAAAATTCTTCACCGCCTACTATTGAAATTTTGTACAAATTTCAATATTTGTTGTATACAAATTTCAATATTTGGAATGAAGTGGATTTTTTTCGTATAAGCAGTGATTTGTACGGGCAAAAGTTTAGTTAATCGTAAACTTCAATCTCCGAGCAAAGTCATAAGACCTTAATATGTGGACCAAAATGTCTTCATAGCCAATTTTTTCATGTTCGAAAATTGTACAAAAATTTTTTTGTGATTTTGTTCATACGAATTTCAATATTGTACAAATTTCAATATTTTTTACCCTATATATATATATTTTTTTTTTTTTGATCTAAGATGTTTTTGAATTAAGAGGGGAGGGGATCTAAAAAATTAAGTTTTAGTGAACATCATAAGCAAATGATCCTCTTTTTTAAGAGACAGACTAAAAGTTATGAATTGTACCCAAATTATGATCAAATTTCCAAAGTTAAAGCATATCTTCACAAAATTCCAAGAAATCAATCTGCACCATAATTGAACTTCTAGAAATCCTTACTCATCATCAATATCACAATAGAAATCATGATCATACATCTACTTCATCTCTCTCCACACGAAAGCATCCTCATCTCTGAAAAAAAAACAGCATTTATTCAAAAAGATATGACAACATGGGTCAGCAAAAATGCCAAAACTGATCTCTTCGTTTGAATATAATAAATTATGATGAAATTTCATGAATGAGTTAAGAAGTGGACGGAAGATGACTAGACATAGAAATGTTGAAAGTTCAACAATAAACAAAATTTTATATTCTGAATCGAGTAAGAAGTTTGGAGAAATTTTCAATGAAATTAAATTGATATAAAGAATATTTTGATAGGTCATTGAAAAGTTCATTATTAGAGGCTTCTTTTGTTATCATTTGTTGCGAATTTGGCAATGAATTACACGATGTTCTCACAGCATGAAAGTTGAAAGCATCATTATAGATATTAAGAATTTCTTTTTAGATTCTTTTCATAAATGTTAAGAAGTAGGCATAGAATTTTAACACGCTGGCATTTTGATTGCATTGTTGTAAGGGAAAACGAATTTTGAGTGGCTTTAAACGAGACATGGAAAGTTTGAGTTCCTAATTGTTTGTGTTTTCTATCCACAAGACGTTTTCATCACAGCTGTTGTTTAAAGTAGATTATTAAAGAGTGAAAAATATTTAGGCTGTTCCACCCCATACAAAAGCTTAACATAATTTTCTTCATTTTGATAAAAAGTTCTTAAATTTTTTTAAACTCAAAAATTCTTCATTAATTCTAAAAAGTACACATTCAAGGTCAATGATTACCATCCACATGAAAATAACCAAGTAAAGTCACAACCTGCAAATCCATTTAACAATTCTCAGTCATTACCCAAAAAAGGATAGATCGATGCTGATCGTGAGCTACTATATAGCACGATTTTATTCATTTTTATTCAAGCCATAAAGTCTAAGCGTTCTGCTATTATTAAACCAGTCATGATCAATTTTGAAAAAAATTTGATAAAAGTCGATGATCACTGATTAAGTGGATCATGCTGAAAATTAAAAGTATTTAAGCTACCCTAAGTCAATAATGATCAAGATTTTGCAGCATCACAGCTTATTATGGCAAGTAAATTAAGTAAATTTTAGTAAATCAGCACGTGTATTTGCTTATATCCAATCGTGGGCTTTTTCCACACAAATTTTTTTTTTGCAATTCAGCGAAAAAAAACTTCTTCAAAATTTCTCAATAACCTTCCAAAAGTGCGTGGGGTGATCGGTTCTTAAAAAAATTCATTTTTTAAAAAGCAGAAATAAAAAATTTGCAGCACGACAAGCTATTCAAAAAGAATAAATAAAGAAAATGTTTACAAGAGAAGCTTGAAGACGTGATTTATTTAAATACAGAATAAAAAGAAATTGATTTTTTTTTGCCTATTAGAATTCCTCCCATCAGACTCTGTCTATATTCTCATGACTTTCTCATTCGATTCTCTTATTAGCATTTACTTCTTAACTAAAAAAACATTTATTGATAGAATATATACTTCTTAACTAAAAAAACATTTATTGATAGAATATTTTCTAAATTTCGTGAATAAATAATTATTAAGCTAATAGATGCTAATTAAAGAAAGTACAGATGAATGTGATTTTAGTTGGGGGATGACAATAAATGACGTCAATCAAAAACTTTATTCAAGGTCAATTTTAGCTACTTTTATGTTCAATCTAGACTTTTTAAAAAAAAAAAAATTTGAATCCTCGAAAAATCCCTTCCATCCCACCAAAAGTGAAAGACCCCAATACCTTCCAAATGGGATTTACTTAAAAAGGTAAATAAATTATTCGATGAAATAAGATTGTTCAAATAAGCGACAATTTTTTTATACAGAATGAAAATTACATAAGAAAGTATTATAGCGTGAAAAAAGTTATCGCGAGAGATTGTGAAGTAAATGGCATATGAGTGTGTGTATGTATGTATAAGCCAAGTGTACATGGGGTATTATCGTTAAATGACTTTTTGGAAAAAGTTTCAAGGCTATTTTAAAAACAGCTAAAAAAGTGATTAATTTTTTGTTGTACATACACAGAAATAAATTTTTTTTTGTTTATTTAATTCAGACAAATTGGAAGAGCAAGTGAATATAAAAAAAATGTGAGTTAGGTGGAAGTTTCTTTTGCATTTCATGCAGCATGTAGATGTTACCAACTCTACCGGTTTATTGTAAGAATATTTAATGAATTCATATAAATCTTTTGGTATTTATCCTTTTGGTTATGTAGACTTTCTGGAAATACAAGTGTCTCCAAAATTTTTTACCGTTAGTTAACCACAAGATAGTCAGACTCGTTGGCATAAAAGAAGAGATTTTTGGGGGTTTATGAGAGAATATTTAAAGTCTTTTGAATTATGGATAAAGAATCATTTTTTTCTTCCACAATACAAAGACTCAGTATCGGACGATTGGTTAAAAATTTGAGAATATACTTTTGGAATTTTTCAAAAACTTTCTGGAATTTTCATGAAATTAAATTTGCAATTTTTTTTTATCTAAATTAAAGTAAACAATGAAAATTTAAGAAAAAAAAGATGTTTTTAAGTAAACTGTGAAAGAATTAAAATTGCAATTGCTGGAAAAACTTGGGAAGAATATTTCATAAGTAAGTGAGTTTTAAGGTAAAAAGAATTAAGTAATACCTAGTAATACCCCCTTTTTATTGTTTGAAACACGAAATATTTCATAATAATTGATAAGATATTACCTCTATAGTTAGAAATTCATATCAAAATGAAATTTAATTTTGTTTTGATATTTTCGAATTTTTCAATATCCACACAAAAGTCAAGTCCAACACAAAGCGGTCATTATCATAAAACAATTCAAATTTAAATTTTTCTACCCACAAAATTCAGTTTTTTAGTTGAATAATCAGAAAAAAAAAATATAATTTAATTTTAATCGCTTAAAGTTCAAGCACCTCCGGAAAAACATTCCAATTTTCCCCAAATGACAAAATAATTAATGATCAGCTCTGCAACTTTTGCCAAAAAAAAAATATTTCGAATTCTTCAAAGCTCACCAAAACAAATCATTTTATTTATGAAAAATTGACTTTTTTTTTCTTTTTTAAAACCTGATTTTTGTGCGTCTTGGTTTCTTTTCATTTCCAATTTATAAGCCCAAGTTCATGACTACATACTTCATTGATATATAAATATAAAATAAAGAGTATATGCTCAAGTCTACATAGGCCGTCAAACGATAAAAAGGTTCCTATAAATAGATCACATGATGACTTAATTATTTGCGCAGTGAGTTTTAAAAAGCATTTCAGAGAGGAACCAGCAAAAACACATTTTCGAATGTGTTGAAAAATAAAATCACAGTGTATGCTTCGCAACAGCTTTTTTGCGATTGCATATGAGTATCAATTAACAGCAGACAACAAATTCAATAATTAAAAAAAAAAGCACAAAACACAAACAAAAAAAAATCTTCACTCATTTTCTTTGACTTCTGTAGTCACATATATTTGAAAATATAAAAAAAATTGCACTCTGAAAATCTGAATTCTCAGTTTTTACACTTTTAGACGATTTTGATAATTTTTAGACGATTCACACATTTTTCTAATTTTTCATGACTTTTTGATATTTTTTTATATTTTAAAATTTTCTACAAAATTAATTCATACTTTTTCCACGTTTTTATTATTTTTCCAGATTTTTTCATCATCGGAAAATGCTGGAATAATTTTTAGAAATTTCACTAGCGCGAAAAACTTTTAACACGGACTAGATGTCGCGATCACGTTGTTTTTGTTGTATTGAAACGATTGTGACTAAATTTTGATTTTTTCGCGTTTTATATTGAAGAAAATATGAAAAGATTCGTAGCCGAGGCATAGCGAGTCAATGATTTTCGTGTATTTGAGAGACTTTAAGTAGGGGAATTCAGAGAAGTGAGAGAAATTTCACTCTCTTTGGTAGTTTAGACGTTTTTAAAACTATGATTTGTATCTTTATGTTTTTAGTCACTCTGTAGATTTTTAAATTTATTTTGGAATTTTTGAGAATTTTTTTTATAAAAATTATATTGACATGATTTCAAATTTAGTTTCTAATTTTTATTCCCAGAATAATAAAACTCAGGAATTTTGCACAGTTGTTAAAAAATTAAAAATGCTCACGTAGCCTGATCATATTTGTATGACCAAGAAATTTGGATTAACACTTGCATACAATGATTGGATACAATTTATTCATACAAGTTACCTCAATTCTCACTTCAATTTTTGTAAATAAAATATAGAAAGCTTGTATGCTGAATATAGTGATGACACTTGTCAGATCTTGACAATAAAAGAGAAAATATCGATGAAGTAAAAATTTTGGCAAGAATCTGTTTTATTCTTTTTAAGTGAAATTAAAGAATTTGAGGAGAAGTAAGGTGGTGGATTTAAGATAAATCTAAAGCTTAATTTGCTGAATTGAGATTTTTATAAATCGAAGGCTTAATTGAACGGTTTATTAATTTGAATTTTTGTGTAAATTTGCTAAATGAACTAATTTTAGGCGATCAAAATTATTTAAAAAAATTTCAGTTAGAAATTCTAATTAAATTCCTGAAACTAACTTATTTAAAAATACCAAAAATTGAAAATAAAAAAGAAATCAATTTTTTTAACATTTAAAATACATTTATTAATTTCTCCTTTTTCCATAAACAGCCAAAAACATGTTCTTCAAAATTGGCCTTTTTTAATTTCCATATCCATCTAGTTTTTTTTTTTTTTGTTTTTCTCGTTACATTCAAATCAACTTTTTTTTTATTTTATTTTTTACCATTTTTTAATTTACTTTTTTCACAAAAGAAAATACTTTCTTCATTCATAATTTAATACGAATATAAATTTTTTTTTCTTCGTTTTTTTGTGTGTGTTTTTCTTAGTTTTACTAAATTTTTTTTAAATGTATTTTTTTCACTTTTCCGTCTTACTTGAAAAATGTTTTCCTCATTTTTTTTTAAATCATCGTTCACATCTATTTTTTGTTTTTGTCTTATGCGCAGCAAGTTTTATACTTTTTTGGAAAAATATATATATATTGAGTTAAGGTAGTTTATTAAGAGGGGATTTGTTATAAAACTTTTTTCTCCACTTTTCTTATTACTTTTGTGAGTTTGAATTTTTTCTTGAAAATTATTATTTTTTTAACAATTTTTATATATAATCTTTTTATAAAGTTATTTGTTTTCAATTCTTTCTTTTTTGTATTTATATAAAACATTAAGTATCTGATTTTTTTTTAATGCAGAACTTTTCACTCTTTTATAGTCTCACATTTGACTTTCAAATATTTTTTTTTCTCGTGAAATCTTCATAGGGATTTGAAATTAACTTCTTTGAGCAATTTGAATTTTTTTTAAAAAAATTAAAAAATGTATTTTTATACATTCTGTTTAAAAAAAGTCATTTTTTTAAATTTCTATTTTCAAACAAAATTATAAATTTTGAAATTTATTGTGGATTTTTTTGATTATTGAAAAATTTTTAACGATTAATTTTTTTAATCTTCACAATTAATCCAAAAATTGTTTATATTTATATGTATATTTTAAAAGCGCTTTGAAAACTGGATTAATTTTTGAAGAATTTAAAAATTAGTTGATAAAAATTTTCCAAATTTTCACTTTTACGCTGCAAAGCTGAATTTTTTTCTTTCTTAAATTTTATTTACTAATATTTTTAATTATTGTTGAATTTTTTTCTTCTCATTTTACTTTTTTAATTTCAATTGTTTATGACTGAAAATGTCGATAAGTATGCATTCAATTATGAAATTTAAGTCATGAGCCCCATCTGGACATGAGATAAGATCTCGTTCATCTCAATTTCCAGAACAAAAACCCAAATTTCAAGATTAAAATTTCACTTATCAAAAATTCAGTTCCGAAAACTTCGAAGAAGATTACATAATTTTTTTATTATAATTTTTTATTACAAATGACTTTTCTGCCTTAATATGAGAAAAATCAAAGCTTATATACTTTTTTTGTCATAAACTCTATAAAGGACGATATTTTGAGATAGTTAATCAATTTTTTTGATATTTTAAATTTTACTTCTCATTTTTTTTTGTTTTCAGACTTTAAATTTAATTTAATTTCACTACTTTCGATTTTCAAAGTTTTAAATGAATTTTTGAGGATTAATTTGAATTTCTTTTTTAATTTTCTCAAAATTTCATTTAAAATTCCAACAATTTTAATTCTTATCAATTTTTATGAATTTTAAGCTCAATTTTCTTACTTAATTGTACACAAATTATTTATTAAAACTTACAATTCAAGAAAATCGACCTTAAATCTTCAGAAATATTGAAAATCCTTTCATCATCTACATCTTGTCTTCTTAAATTTGAGTATTTTTATATAGCTGCACTGTTAAATTTCCTTTAATTTGAAGATATTTTCATGTTTTTTTTTTTTTTTTTGCTTTTGAAAAATTTAAAAATAAGATTTTATTTTTTTATATATTTCTAATGAGTAAATTTTAACTTTCACTCGTAATATTTTTCAAATAAAAAATTTGTTTTGTACTTAAATTAAAAAATTTTACCCAAAATTATTAACTTTTTTTGAAATAAATCTTTTTTTGATTCTCATAAATTCATTTGCACTAAAACGCGCATTTAACTGTTGTTGTCCATTTTTTGATCCATTTTTTCTTCTTGTTAAAATATTGTACGCATACTTTGAACTTTCAAATTAATGTAAAATTTTGAATTGGATTTATGAATAAAATTCAAATAAAGTTTTAATTGTTTTAAGTTTCTAACATATTTCAAAATTTTTGTCGCATCAAATTAAATTTTTTTTAAAAGTATTTTGAATTTTTTTCTGACACTTTGAGCATTTCTCCTTAATTTTTAAACATAAAATCCAATTCTTGACTATTTAAATTAACAAAACTTTGAATATTAAAAGTTTGTCAAGGACATGATCTGGAAATCCTTTCAAGTTTAAATTGTTAAAAAAATATAAAAGCTCATGAGTTGGAATAATAACGAATAAAACAAAAAAAAAAATTAACATTTCGCAAAGAAAATATTTCAATACAAATTTCAACAATTCAAAATTTTAATAATGCAAGTAACAAAACGATTTAAATCCATCATGTCCATGATATTTTTTCCATAACTAAGTAAATAAATTCTCAACCTCTTTTATCGCAAAATTTTAACTATTTAATTAAAGTTAGTAATTTTTCTGGTTTTAATTTAAAACTCTTAAGAAATAAATGTCATAAAATATTCAGTCTTACTTTTAAAAACTCTTTTTCTTGTTTAAATTAAATTTTTTCATTGTTTTATTTTTCACTGAACCTTTCATTTTAATTACTGACTAATAACTAATTGATTTCATATCTGTTCCACTTGAATTAGTGAATTAGTGCAAGTTTTCAAACTATGAAATCATATAGTTATGACTAATTGGTGATAAGTTTTGAATGTGATTGAAGGTTGAAGTTCTTTGGATATTGATTTTTTATTTGCTTTATTTTTGAAATTATTGTTGATGGACTTTTAAAATTCATTTGAGAACTTTAAGAAATTTTGAAAAATTATTCAATTTTTAATGACTTTTTGAATTTTCAGATTTCAAATCACATTCAAAAACTTTTGTTTTCTAACCTTTCCATTAAAATTAAAAAATCATCAAATTTATTTTTTCTTTCAGAATTCTCACTTTTCATTCCTTTTGTTTGTTTTTTGTTTTTTTTTCCTTTTGTTAAATTCTAAAGTCACGAAATTTATAATTTCGATATTGTTTTAATTTGTTCTTTATATTTTTCAAATATATATTTCTTTATATATCTCTCATGTATTAGTTTAATAACCACTAAAATTAAATTTATTTTTTTTTTTCGTCATTAATATATAATTTATGTACTTATAATATAATTCATTTGAGCCTTATGTTCGCGACTGTTTTTTGTTTTTACCGTAAAATTAAATAATAATGTCAAAATGTGAGTAAATTTAATTGTTTTGATTTTATTGATTTTGTTATTTATTCATTTTAATATTGAATTGTTTTTTAAACCTTTTAAAATCTTCATTTAAAAAATTTTTAAACTTTTTAAAATTTTCTTTTAAAAAATTTAAATTTCAGTTCAAAATTAAAAAAAAGTTCAAAACCAATAAAAAATACTTTAACTCAACCAAATCCACCCACACTCTACAGAAATTGTAAAATTTTCATTCACAATTTCTATGAAAAACATTTAATTTTAATTTTTCAATGTAATAATAATTTCATTAATTAATTTATAATCTCTATATAATAATTGGAAATACTAATATACAATTGAGATTCTTTTTTCACTTAACCTTTTTTTTGAATATTTACAGGACTTTCTTTTCTTTTTATTTTAAAAAACTTTTATTTTTCGTCATTTTGTATTTCTCAAAATTTTCTAGTTTTTGGTTTTCTTTGGCACATATTTCACTTTTTTTCTGCATTCCACAGATTTTTTTTTATTTTTTACAAATTGGGAAACTTTTGGTGAGAAAACATAGTAAAATAATTTTTTTTTGTTTTTGGTTTATAACCTTAAGTTCTCAAACATTAAAGTTTTTTCAAAATTAAAAAAATTTGAAACCTAAATTATTTCCCCTTTTAAAATTGAGCTTCAATTCAAAACAAAAATTCAAATCTCAAAGACCAAAAAATATTTGCGTCTATCTAGTCATTCAAAATCTATAACAAATTATAAATGCAATTTGATTACAAAGAACATTCGTTTCTCATCATGTCTACATCTACAGATTTTTGAAATCATTTTCATCCTCATTCGACCTTCTTTTTCGCAATTCTTGTGATTGTTTTTTACAAAAATAAATAACTTTTTTCTTTCTAATCTTCAATTGATTATGATCCATTAAATGAACCAAAATCTACCTCAATTCACTAAATACTGTTGTCATCTTCCTACAAAAATTTACAATATACTTTTCACTCTTCCATAAGTCACTCACAGGCTGTTCTACTATCTACTTACAATTATCCTGTATTTCTCATTATAGAAGTCTTAAAAATTATATTTTTTTTTTTATAAATAGGATTTTTTTTTTGAATAAATTTAAGACATTTATCCAATTGTTGATAAAATTGCTGAATGTGATGGCATTGGTGATGGATTTCCTGATGACATCATTGTAGATGATGCCGTTTCTTGTCCGCAACTTAAGACTTTCTCTTCGTATACTCGGTCCTGAATGATTAAAAAAAAAAGAAATTAAATTTTAATAGTAATGATTTGAGAGCATTAATGCTTAAATACAAGCTACTCAACAAAAGCAGAGTCAGACTTTTTTTTACATAAATTTTGCAAAATTTTGGAGGGTTTAAAATTCATTAGCAAATAAAAATTAATCCATATGATTTTATGGGTTTTAACCCCTTTTGACCCACCCTTCATATAAAATGAAATTGAGCAACTTAAAAATTTCTTACCTGAGCTTTATCGTATTTGAATCTCTTGAAGAATGTACTCTTGCCAGGCTCATCATTGTAGCCTGATCCGTTATAGTTGGGATTTGAGAAAGTTAGTCTTGCCTTGTTTTTCTCTTTCTTCTTTGAGTGGCAAATGAGGACTGAAAAATTGATCCAAAATTAATTTAAAATTTTTAATCCCGTAAAATTTCAAAAATTCTTACATAAGATAGCAGACACGACTAGGACCAATAATGCTGTCATAATAATAATAATTGCAATCATAATGGACGATTCACT
Organism: Chironomus striatipennis; assembly: GCA_026123125.1. Taxonomy (NCBI): domain Eukaryota; kingdom Metazoa; phylum Arthropoda; class Insecta; order Diptera; family Chironomidae; genus Chironomus; species Chironomus striatipennis. The sequence continues at coordinate 44,107,820 of CM047394.1, forward strand.
GCTTCGTTGTTGCACAGGATAGAGGTCTTCATTCTTTAAAATCGTTGTTAATGTCGTTTCATCAAAATCTGGCGGTTTCATGCTGGATTCCTTAATTTCTCGCTTACATGGTCTATCGATGTAGTTTGGACATTCACAAACATATTTCTTACCACCAAGATACAGACAAAGATAAGCACATCCACCATTTGACTCATTACATGGATTAAAGTAATTTGGTTGACGTTCAGCTGATACAGAACGAATTTCTAAAGCACCACGAAGATTATGCCTTACTTCTTCAGCATTTGCATTTTGATGACGTGCAACTCGCATGATGGACTTGTTGAACCAATCGGAATAATAGAAATAACTATTTGTCAATGTAAATCCAAATGGATGTTCTGCATGATCAATAACTCGTTTTCTGTGTTTTCCATCAAAGTCCGACATTTCAACACGATCGTGTAATGCATCAGCCCAGAATAATTTCCTTGCTAGAAAGTCAATTGCAAGACCTGTTGGGAATCCTAAATCTGAATTGACAACAACTTTTCGATCACTTCCATCCAATAAGCTTCTTTCAATTCTTGCCGAATGACCCCAATCAGCAAAGAAGAGCATCTGCTTGTATACAATCATTGACCGAACATCATCCAAATCTGACCTCAATAATGTCTTCCTGTAATTTCCATCAAGTCTTGATACTTCAATCATCTTTAATGCAGAATCAGACCAATAAAGATTGTCAGCAATCCAATCGACACAGAGTCCATTAGGCGTATTTAATCCAGTCGATATAATTGTCTTTATGTCATTATAGTTCTTCATATTAACACGTTTAATAGCATCAGCATTAACATCAGCATAGTATAAATAATTTTTAGTATGATGATAATCAACAACAACAGCACCATGAACACCATCAATAGGTAAAACGACATCAAACATTTCGGGAGTGTCAAGAGAGATTCTTCCAATACCAGAGCGAAGAGCAATCAGTAAATATGAATTTGGCAAGTCTTCACAGTTTTTTCCATCTTCTCTCATTTTTAAGCCAGTTGGACATTGACATGAGTATCCTTTTGGTTTCCTTAAGCATAAATGTGAACATCCACCATTATTTTTACCACAGCTATTAACTTCAAGACGTTCATTTGTATTTACAACTTTTACATCCATTAAGCCTTCAAGATTGCCAGTTATAATTGTACGGGCAGTTAGGTTATTCTTGTTGATGGAGTGAAGAGCATTTGTCTTCCAATCCGTATAGTAAATTTTGGTTTTTGTTACTGCAATGCCATAAGGATGCTCTTCATTACGGAAGTCAACTATTGTTTGATGGAAGTTGCCATCAAAGTCACACATTTTTATGTGATGAAGCTGTAAATATAAGAATTCAAAATTAATAAATGAATAAAGAGTCTCTTTTTGTAACTTACCTTAGCATCAGTCCAATAAAGATTCTTCCTTTGCTTATCAACAGCCAATCCATTAGGCCAACCAAGTTCAGTAGTTATGATCCTCGATCGTCTTTCTCCATCCATGTCAGATCTCTCAATTCTTGGCAATGTACCCCAATCAGAGAAGAAGAGATATCCCATTTCATAATCAATAGCTATAGCACGTGGAGATTCTAAATCCTGCCATACCAAAACTTTTCGATGACTTCCATCAAGCTCCGATACTTCAATGCTTCGTCGACCGGCATCAGTGAAGTAAATTTTGCGTGAAATTGAACAAATGACCATTCCATCAACGCTGTCCATGCTCTCACTCAATATTTGTTGTACATTTTGTCCATCAGCTGAACTTCGCATGATTAAATCTTCAATATTATCAGCCCAGTAAATATCACCCGTTACTATATCAACATCGACAGCATGAACATTTGATATTTGAGATAGCGGAAGGACGACATCAATCATGTAATCAATATCTAATGAAATTTGACGAATGTCAGTACGATGAGCAAAGATGATGTAACTGCTTGGACCATCTTTACATGTTTTATTATCGCCTGTTAATTTCACGCCAATTGGACATGCGCAACGTGTTGTTGGAATTGATGTCGATGGAATTTCTTCAAGTGGACTTAATAAGCACATGTGTGAACATCCACCGTTATTTTTCCCACAAGGGTTACGAATGTTCTTTCGATTACGATGAAACACGCGTATATCCATCAAATCACTTGTCTCAGTTATGATTGACTTCCTTTCACGTCCAGTATTTTTATCAGCCATTATTACACTTTGTAAATCCCAATCAGATATAAAGACATATCGATCATAGATATCGATGCCAAATGGATGCTGCAAACCATCAGCAATTAATCGATTCCTTCCAGTTCCATCAAAATTGACAAATTCTAAAGCTTTTGTACCGGCGTCAACAAAGTATAGACGATTATTGGCATAATCAATTGTGATACCATTTGGATATTGTAGATTCTCAGATACAATTGGAGTTCTATGAGATCCATCCATTCCAGCACGTTCAATCAATGGAGTTTCACTCCAGTCACTCCAAAACATTACGCCTTGTAATGGATGAACGACAATATCACGTGGCTTGAGTAAATTTTGCCAGACAAGAAGAGCTCGTTGATGACCATCAATAGAAGCAACTTCAATTCGACTTGTTCCTGCGTCTGTCCAATACAATTTATTAGTTATCCAATCAAGAGCCAACCCAGCAGGAGAAACAAGCCCATCCTGAATCACTGTTTCTTGATTGCTTCCATTCAAGAATGCTCGATTTATTGTACTTTTACCGACATCACTCCAATAAATCCTGTCAGTTCTGCTACACCAGTCAAGAGCAACTGTTGACTTCAAATTATCAAGTGGAATATTGTTATCAACTTCCTTAGGATTTCGTGACTCTAATTGCTTTATTCGAATATCCTTCTTTCGAGCTAATATAAGCAATCTATCTGGAACTGTTGTGCATGTCTTCTGATCATCAAGCAATGTCAATCCAATTGGACATGCACATCGTCGAGAATTACGGTTTGGTAAGCATAAATGAGAGCATCCACCTTTTAATTTCTTTCGATCTTCAGCACATCGATTTTCAAATTTAGGCTGACGAGCTTTGTGGTAACTATGAATATCCATTGGGAAGTGTAGTCCTTCATGAACATGACGAAAGTTCTTTCCTGTTACTTTGTTGGCTGATGAAATTGTCTTTGTATGCCTGATTGGAATGAAATAAGATTTAATATTCTAGCTTGGATTCTTTGCGATAAAGAAGGTATCAGTCAGTAAATTACGAGTATCTACTCACCAGTCTGTCCAAAATAAGTTATCCTCAAAAATTGTAAGTGCAAATGGATGAGGTAAGTTGTTACTTAAAATTTTCTTTCGATCAGTTCCATCAAGACGCGAATTCTCAATGACATGATGTTTTGCGTCTGCCCAAAAGATTCTGTCTGTTGCAAAGTCTAATGCTAAGCCTATAAAAAGATGAATATTAAGTTTTATGTAAATTAACTGTTCAAATAAATGCTTACCATTAGGCCAGTAAATTCCATCATTGGTAATGGCAGTTCGTTCACTTCCATCCATGAATGCTCGTTCAATTTTTGCATTTGGGCCCCAGTCACTCCAAAAAACGAAGCTGGAAATGATCATAAATTTAGTTGGCATCCTAAAGGCTGAATAAAGTTGAACTTACTATTTTCCAGGATGTACAACTATAGCTCGTGGTTTGTCCAAGTCATTTGCGGCCAAAACAGCACGAAGTTTTCCATCGTATGTAGATACTTCAACTCTTCGTGTACCTGAGTCAGTCCAAAATATAAGCTCATGTACCCAATCGACTGAGAGTCCTCCAGGACTTTCTAAGCCTGTAAAGTAATTAAATTTAAAACCATTTCTAAAAAAATCAATTCCTAACTTCATACCCCATTTGATGACATCCTTAACATTCGTTCCATTGATGAATGACTGCTTAATTACATCAGCAGAAACATCTGTCCAAAATAGTAAATCCTTTTCAAAATGATAGTCAAGGGCGATGGCATTTGGAAGGCCTTTGATGATTGACGTATATTGATTGTTACTTAAAGTCACTTGACGAATGTCACCTCGATTTGCCATAATCAATTTTACAGCACCTCCAAGTGCCTTGCATGTTCTTAGATCAGGTCTTAAAACATAACCAGTGATGCATCCACAGCTATTGTGAATGAAATAAAATTAGAAATTATTAGGGAAGAAGTAATATAATTAAAACCTACATGAAGCTTCCAATGGTATTATTGCATGTCTGGCTGCACGGATTATTTGTGAATTCACACTCATTGATGTCATTACACGTGTATCCATCAGCTGCCAACACATATCCAACTTTACAAGAACATTCTTCTTTTCCATTTACTGAATTTGTTGCACATAGCTGTTGACATTTTGTATTGGCTGAACACGGGTGAATTGTAGGACAATTTTCTTCATCTTCACCTTGTATGCAATCCTTATGTCCATCACAAATGTGCTTCTGACTCACGCAATAATTTTGTCTTCTTTCTCGTGGCGAAATGATTTTCGATGGACATGAAAATTGTCCAACATCGCATTTTACATCGCAATCTGCTTCATCCTCGCCACGCTTACAATCTGATGTACCATCACATACCCAAGATTTTAAAATGCATCGACTATCCTTGCAAGTATATTCATCATCATTGCATTCACGATTGTTATTTCCAATGTCACTACAATCTTTCTCATCTTCACCACTGTCACAATCTTGTTCTTGATCACATTTCCATCTAAGTGGTATGCACCGTCCATCATCACATTTAAATTCATTTGATGTACAGCTGATGGATTTCTTTGGACAATTTTCCTCGTCTGACCAGTCACCACAGTCATTATCGCTGTAAATTAAAGGAAATGAGTAATTAATTGCTTTAAAAATATTAAGACATGATTCTCACCCATCACAACGGAAGCGCTGAAGAATACAACGACCACCAGGACCACCCATTCCTCCTAATAGTCCTTTACATTTAAATTCACCCTCTGGACAATTTGGAAGTGGAAAGTCGCAGTTCATCTCATCACTGTTATCTTCACAATCTTGTTCTCCATCGCATTTGAATGCCAACGATATGCAGCTATCATCCAAGCACTGGAATTCATCATTCGTGCAACTGAAATTAAAAAGAGAGAAAATTATCATCTGGAAGCTGAGAGATTGGAACTGAGAATAAAATTGAGAGTAAAGACAACAAGAAAAAAAAAAATCTTCATTGCTTCTGTCGAAATCTATTGAGCCGAGTGGGCGCTCTCTCTCATCATAATATGCGCCGTAAAATGTATCAATGATTTTCATTCATGCTTTTCATTTTCACATAAAATTAGATAGAGATTTAGTGACGAAAAAAAAAGGAGAAAAAAACACACACAAAACAACGGGGCGGCAGTATGGAAAAGCAACAATAACAGAAAATAGATGCCACCTACGCATCTTTGACATTGAAAAAAAAATAAGAGAATCGAAAGGAATGAGAGAAGAAATGCCAATTGAAAGATATTGTTTAAGGTCTTGGTCGGTCGTAGAGGAGGAAGATAAGAATGAAAGTATTAGATGATGAAGCGAAAAGATGCATATTTGCCGCAAATACTTAATGAATGACGAGTTTTTTTAAGCTTTTTTAATTCATCTTCACAAGAATCGCCTCCTGAATCGCCTACGAATTTTGATATTTGATATCCATTAAGCTTAATTTTTTTGGGGGGCTTTTTGAGAGGATTCACTTTTATTGAATTGTAATTGTTTTTTAGGATTCTTAGAATTTTAAGAAATGATGTAGGATGATGAGTATGAATGTTGTTTAGAATAAGGTAAAATGATTTAATGAAAATCTTTAAAAGAAATCACCAAAAATCTTAACTAAACCCAAACTTCATCTCTACTTAACAACAATTAAAATCTTATAACCTTCAACTTCATCACCCACAAAACTTCACATGCTGATCAATTCCACCAACATTTTTTTTCTGCTCTTAAATTTCACGTAGTCCCAAAGTACTTCTATAATGCATGTATCCAACTATAATAATTTTATCTACAATGTCACATAAACTCCATGGAAAAGGAAAGAAATCTCAGAAAAATGACAATCAATTTTCCCACATCTATGAAAATCAAGGCTAATAAAATATTTCATACTGAGAGTTCAATCCAACGATATTTCCTTTTTGTTCGTAGAAACTCCCGCATTATTAGCGCATTTTCCTCTTGGGAAAAGGACGCTATTATCCGCACTTTGTCTGTCTGTCTGTCTGTCTGTCTGTCTGTCCGTCTGTCTGTCTGTCTGTCATCGCATCTCCTCCTCAGGGTTAAGCTTTTTTGATGCGGTTTTTGGCTTAAAATGTGTGTGACATGCCTGGCTACCATGTAACCAAAAATCAGCAGGAATGGTTACTTCCTCTGCTGGAACCAGCGTAAAAAGTACCAAAAATGACATTTCTTTGTATGTATTAGTGTGGTCGAATGCACTAAAATGTTGACTTTTCAAAACCTTAGCTGTCCTCGGTTCGAATCCCATTGATGACAATGCTCTTTTTTTGCTTTTTTTGATATTTTTTTGATTTCCAATGACATATAATATTGAATCATGTCATAATTTTCCATTTCCACAATTTTCCCGAGTTTTTCCGAAGATTTTTGTTAAAATTTTCAATATTTTCATACAATTACTTTTTTTATATTTTTATTGTTTTAGTTTTCTATTTTCATGGATTTTCCATAGTTTTTCCGGAAAATTTCGTGAAAATTATAAAAACTTGCATTTATATAAAAAAAAACTCATCAATATAAATAATTAAATTGCCACTAAAATTTTTCAAAAAAAGCGCAGCAGTGGCGTAAAAGGAAGAGCGCACGGCTCCTAGTTTGGAGGTCGTGGGTTCGATCCTAGCCCGTAGCCGATTTTTTTTTTGCTTTTTTTATTAATTTTTTTTTTTTAAATTTTATGTCGCGTAATAACGCGTGATAACTTTTTATAAAAAATAATTTTTTTCCTCATGTTTCACACACATTTTTTTCTGTAAATTTTAAATTTTTGGTAAATGAAGAATATTTATAGTTAAATATTAGGCTTTATACTTTTGGGGTTTTAATTCTTTGTGTATTTACTGATCGCGGAAAATGCGCTTTCGTCGGTCACGAGTGACCACCGTTATACTAGTTTTTCTTATTACTCATTTAATGCATTTTCTTGGTAGAATTGTTACGAACTGTTGGTGGTTGGTCTTTGTGCCTTTGTTTGAGCTGAAGTGCTTTAAAGACTTTTTTTGATCGTTAGAATTTTGTTACTTATGGAAACTTTGAAAATCTTTTGCTGTTTAGATTTCAAAATTTTGAACAAAGACAAAAATTTATGAGCGCATTCTTAAAAAAAATTACATGAAATTTTAAATAAAATTTTGAAACCTTATAAAATGCGCTAAAAAAGCAATTTACTCTTCACAGCAGGGGGCCGTTTCCAGGGTGTGGAACTGAGCAAATTGATCAAAAATGATCAAAAAAGATCAGAAATGAATTTGATCAGTTCCGCACCCTTGGGCCGTTCAATTGTTTTATATCGCTAAAATTCGAGTTTTTAACAAAATAATCACGTATGAGAACAATAGATCTTAACAAGCTCTCGGACCCTCCCCTATCCCTCAGAGCGTTACGTAATAAGTAAATGGCCCCCTATTGTAATTTTTAAATATTTTTCCATGAATAAGCCCACAGTCAGATCAATTATTCTTCACCCCTTCTTCTTTACATTCTCATCATCATCATCGAAAGTAATTAATGAAAAGGTGAAAGAAAAGATAAACTTTTCTATCATCATGCGGTGGGACGTATTAAAAAAATAATAATAAATCAAAAGTGAATGAAAATTTAGTAAATTATTGATTTTCATCATCTTTTCCAAGTTCATCAATTCCCTCCAATAATTAATAACACAATGAAGCGTTATACAAACTTACGTTCTTGTACAATTTGATTCGTCAGATCCATCGCGACAATCATTGTCTCCATCTAAATGTGGAATGAGAAGAGAAAAAAAAAAACAGAGATAATTATAGAAAATGTTTATCAAGCATTAAGAAGTTATGTCAATTAATTGTACTGAATAAATAAATCTACATTTCGTTTATTAATTACTATCTAGATATTCTGTTGACTTGACGACAAGTAGTGAAAAGAGCACGAGCATTTATATAATTTATGAATAAACAGAAATTTTAGTAAAATCTTCGTCGCAAAAAAGAATTCTAAATTATTGTACTGCATTTTTAAGCAGAATTTAATACTTTTCTTGAAATTTTATCTGATCTAATCTGGATATCAATTGATTAAATAAAGTCAAACTTTAAATTTGGGAAAAAAATCCTTCATTTCATTCATTAATTATCATTGCAAAAGTAATTAAGTTTTGATAACTATATAGATTTAGATGAACATCGTAGTTTAATGGTTCAGTAAAACCTATGCATGAAATTATATCACTGCAAAAACTTTACTTTGAACTTTATTTTCAAATATTTTCTGGTTTTTAGCATTTTTAATTTTTCTGCTGAAGCAATTTATAGCTTTTAAAAATTCGAATTTTTTGACTCAATATTCAGCTATTCACCAAATTCACTTTCACAAAAATTTTAAACCAATTTTCCTTTCTTTTAATTTCCATCAGTGTTCTCGTCTCTTTACTAAAAGAAGTCAACAAAACACATCAATTTGTCAAAATTACTCACCGCACATCCATTCCTGAGGAACACACAATCCATTGTTACACTCAAATTGATCATCTGAGCAATTAGTTTTGGCTCCGCAATGCGTTTCGTCCGTAAAGTCATTGCAATCGTCATCGCCATCTTTAAAAAAAATTTGAAAAAAATATTTTCATTGTTATTGTTTGTTATTCAATCGAAAGTTAGTGGATATGTATCTGTGGATTTTGACAGATTTTAAGAAATTTATTGAAATTTCTTGAAATTTCAAGCTTTTGTTTTGGATTTTGTAGAATTTTCAGGTGACTGAACTAATGTGAATACAATTAAATTAATAAGAGAAATTTGGTAATTGTCTATGATGGTGTATGTCAAATTAGATAAGTATCTTCACATTCCAAAAATCTAATTCTGATCATGATTACCATAAAATATTATAAAATGCAGATTACTCATTCTAATCAAAAAGATTCTAACACAAAAATTTTTTTTAGATTCTAGAAATTTCCAACAAATAAATCCTCACAAAAAATCAAATATCCACAAATCACATTATCTCTGTAAACTTTTCCACGTCCACAAAACTCACCGCACAGCCAATCTTGTTTAATACAAATGAACGTATTTGGACACATAATATGCTGCGACAAAGTATTTCCTTCACATTCACTCTTCATTTTCTTAATCATCTCCTCAGTTACTTCACATTCTTCTTCATCTTCAGCATCTGGTCCGCAGTCAATTTGACCATCACAATGTAAATCACTGTGAATGCATGAGCAACTTTTTGTACAGAAAAATTCAGTAGGGCCACATTTGAGATCACATTCAACGGATGGTGTTCCTGAGCTTTGATGATTACTTTCGAGTATTGCATCCTCCTCAAATATGATGTCTTCGTTTTGTGAGAAAATTTTATCCTTACTAATGCCAATGCCGCCAAGGTATGATGAATCTTCACGTCTCGGACTGAATTGTGATCGTAATGGATCATTTACAGTTGGTACATGCATTGGTGTATTTTTTCCAAATCGCATATTTGGAAAGCTTGGTGGTCTGTGTGCTTCCTTAATTGGCGATATTTGAGCTGGATGATGAATAACCATAACACCATAATCTCCTTGATTCTCACGATGTAATCGATTCGTTATTTGCTGTTGCTTATCTCGATGAATTTTATTATTGAATGCATTCTCGTTCGTACTACGTAATGTTCCAGATCCATATGTATTTCGTGCAGCACCATTATAGTCATTCTTTCCAATATCCGGTAGATCAGTGACATCGTCACAAGTTACTGAAATTTTTTTTTAAGATTTTGTTAATTTTTTGGAATTTCTTTTATCATAATTTGTTAGGGATTTCGATAAGTAAGGAATATGTCGCAGTTATTGCAATGAAATTCGCCTACTCATCGAAAAATTCATCCATTATTCATAAAACTTTTTTCCATGCCTTTCACAATTTTTTTTTTTTCATTTCTTTTCCTTTCAATCAAACGGCCTCGAGAAATAAAAGACTAAAGACTGGTTGGTGTATCATGTTCTATACAGCGCATGCGCTAGACTCAAAAAAATTTTTTGGTACAGAATCCCAAATCGATACTTCATCCGAGAAAGCATCAAGCATCCCACGGACAGAAAAAAAAATCTTTCTTTCTTTTGGATGAAAAGATGGAAGATTTTTGTGTTTTAATTGCATTTATTTGTGGATATCTTACCTGATCCAATCGCATAAATTGACAGTAATGCTGTCGTTAAAACATAAAACATTCTTTGAGTGATCTTTATGTATTTCATTGAAAGCTTCGAATTTGAAGCTTTTTTTCTTGCGACGAAATTTTTTTTTACTGAATTTTAATTTTTAATTTTTTTTTAAATTCCTCTATAATAATAAATTAAGAGTTCTTTGTTGAGCAGCTTTTGATTTATTTTTCAATAAATTCGATCCTTTCGATCGTTATTAGATAAAAATCTTCTCTTATATCCTTGTCGCATTATTAATCATTTAAATTAAATTTTTAATTAAATTTTCATCGGAAAATTTCCTTTTTTTGTATTTTTTGCACAAAATAAAACTCAAAAGTTCATAAAACTTTTATAATTTCATGATAGACCAAATGAAAAAAAGGATGTAGGGTGTGTTAAAAATTTTCTTCCTTTCACAACAACAACAATAATAAAATATATTTTTTAATCCTCAATTTTTAGCAATAAATTCAATATTTTTCGGACTTTTATTGCAACATTTGTCTCATAGACTCAATAAGCAATAGTTTTTGATAAATTTTGCTAATTTTTCACAACTTTTTATCACTTTTATTAATTTTTTCTTCTTTTTTATCAAAATTTTCAATAGCTCGCAATCTTTTTCAATATTTCTTTTATTATTTCACAAGCGCGATCCGAATGAGACTGTAGGTTGAGATGAAAATTTTTCATACTTTGTAAAAGATGCTAAACGAGTGCTTTCCATTCGGAAGTACATATTCTCTATTTCGCTCTCATGCTCATAAAAGATTTTCACTCTCACATGATTTTTTTTTCTTTTTATTCCTCATCAAATTTCATTCATTGATGATTTTCATGCGACTGAGAATGGAAAGACCGTCTTTTTATTTTTATATTGATGAATCATAAAAGTCATCACTTTCATGCCAATCGTGCTCGACTAACAAAAAATTGTGCCTGTAAAAATATCATCTATGAAAATGACTTTTTTTCTTCATGAATGACCGCATGAATGGCGGTCGTGTGACTTGTTTATTTACAAAAACATTCTTTCGTTGCGTATTTTCTCGCTCTTTTTTTGACAGTTATTTACGGATATTTTAATTACATTGGACGTGAAAAAAATAAAATCTCATGCGTGCGGTGATTATTTTTAACTTTTATTAAGAAAATCTTAAGACAAATTAATTTAAAGTAAGAAAATTATGTTTTATGTGGTGATTAGTAGGTAAATTTCTGTAGGTGATAACTGTTGATTCATATTCCAATGTAACCTAAAAGCTTCTCATTGGAAGGTTTAGCTTTTGCGTTGTTTCGAGCTTTTAAGGAAAAAGGAAAGATTTTGGTTCGTTTAAAATTTTTAACTGCTAAAAAATATCGCAAATTACCTGTTTTTTGGAATTTTTAAAAAATTCTTATTGAGTGTCAAAAATTTTTTAACGAACTTTCCTGTAAAAAGAAATTTGAATTACTTAAATCTTGCCTAAGTCTAAATAAAATCAAAAAATGTTGAAAATTTAATTTTCTTTTTTTCATTTTTATTTTCTTTATCGATTTTTTTTTTCTCTGTTTTCAATTAATCTATTAATGTCTTTATTTTGTCTTATTAATATACTTCATATACTCTCATCGTTTGATTTTGTTTAGTTTTTATTTCTCTTTTACATTTTGAACACTCTTCAAATAAGATTAAATTTTAATCAACTTGTAGTTCATTTCATAGATTTTCATCAAATTATTAATTAATATTGATGAAATTTTTTTCTTCTTCAAGGCTCAAGTTTGTCATTTTTTTCTAGATTTAATTTTGATAAAGCCTTTAGTTTTGGTCGAAACAATTTTTACGATTTTCATCAGTTGTTGTTTATTACAAACGTTTCAGAATTGACTGCATCTTGTGTACATTTCTCATTGATTTGGGGATAGTTTAGGTTTTGTGTTATTTTTGTCTACATTAATCATAAAACAGGAGTTTTGAGTAAGAATTAAAATTCAATAATTTGATTGATGTATGACAGATGCTGAATTGAATAAAAGAAAATTTTTTAACAAATTTCATGAGTTGTAAATTTTATTTTAAAGAAAATTATTGTAGGATGATGATCGTCATTTTGGGTTTATTGCTGTTATTTATGTCTCTTATCAAATTAAATCCGTCAAATAATAAAACGAAACAATTTTTTGATAGATTCTAAGAAGCTCTTTATAAGATATTTGTGGTTTAATTACTTTTTTTGTTATTGGTTTTGATTTTTTTTTTTGCTTTTTTGTGCTTAAAATTAGGTTTCTTCTATAAATTATTTTTTCAAAATTTTGTTTTCTTTTTGCAAAAAACATTTTTCTTTTTTTTATTCATTTTTTAGTCATTCAAATCATCTGCTTTACCGACTTTTTTTAAGAAGATAAAAGAGTTTGAAAAAATTCAAACTATATATTAACCCAAGTATATATTAACCCAAGAATTTATTAACCCAAGGAAATAATTAAGGTACCTAATTAATTTACGTTTAATTCTTTAGGTAATTTATAAATGCATTCCAAGCACATATTAAAGATTTTTTTTGAAGTATTTCAAATTTAAAAAGAAATGATCGAACCCTGATTTCCATTTTGAATAAATATGAGCTAAGTTACTTCAACTGTTAGAAAAATGCACTAAGAATGACGATAAACTTATTTTAAACTGATAATTAAATATACTTTAAATAAAGACCCTTTGTTTTAAAATATTAATTCAAATTTAATTAAAAATTATAATTCTGGAAAAAAATAATTTCTATCAATTTGATTTCGATAATAGCCTAAAATTCATTTTTTACTACAAAGTATTTTATCATCGCATACATTTGTGCTCAATTCATAAATTCATAAAACATTCTCTTGATTATTTCGTTAATATTTAGGTAGGTATTTTGATTCCTTTTTATATAAAAATGGGAGGAAAAACAATTCCATTGATTTGGATTATTCAATAATTCTACGTCTTTAATTTTGAATGTCTACGAATATGTTTTTTAGAGTTAATTTAGAACATAAATTTTAAGGTAATCCGAGATATTAAGGAGGTCTGTGGACGATTCTAGTGACTATCGGATCACTAAATTTTAGTAGAATTTTGAAAATATAATTCTTTTCTTCTTCCTCGTTTCACAAACCTTAATCATATTTATCACTCGAGGACGTAGAATACCCAATATCCAACATTAAATGCTAAAAATGATACAGGAAAAATTACTCTAGAATATTTATCGATGATGTTGACATCCTTTATTTTTGGTATTGATGCACGAATGACTGATGCACCTCGTTTCAAAGCATGCAGCATTTTGGGACGGTGATTATTTTTTGCTGCACGATGTCGTAGACCGCTACGAATAGATGATGATGCCGATGCACCATATGTTCGAGTAATTCGAAAACTAGGTGGAAATTTTGCTAAGTCAAGATTCTCTGACGCACCACTTTGATAGTGTCGATTTCTTAGTGATGCTATTGGTGACATCCTAATATCCTGTAATTCTATTATATCTTCATGTGTATTTGATGATGAATGACTATGATGACTGTGATGACTATGATGATGACTATCTGATCTAACTGGAAATATATTGGATATATATATATATATATACAGTCAGGAGCAGTTTTATTCAATTCTGTGCAATTTACAGATCTAACGGAGGCAATTTGCAACTTAATCAGGCTCATACTTACTTGTTATCTTCTTTTCACTTCCTTTTTTACTTTTACTTTTCTTTTTAGCTCTTTTACCCCAATATGTATAATTTACAGCTGCATATTCTAACAATGCCGCAAACACAAACACAAAACTCATTACAAGATAAATATCAATTGCTTTCACATAAGAAATTCTCGGCAGTGAACTTCTAACACCTGTACTAATTGTTGTCATTGTTAAAACGGTCGTAATACCTAGAAAAAAAAATGATTCATGATTATGGTCATAAAAAATGAGCGATAAGAGGATATAGACATAGTAAGAAGCATAATTCAATTTACCTAATGCAACTCGAGCTGATGTTGCCTCATGATTTATCCAAAATGACACCCACGAGAGCATAACAATCAATATGCTTGGCAGATAAGTTTGAAAAATGAAATATCCTATATTTCTTTGTAGTTTAAATGACAATGATAGTCGTTGATATACACCCGTTGCTAGTTTTTCCTGTCATCATTAAAAAAGTCATCAAGAACATACATTATGCCGCAAAAACAATTAATATCATCTTTTTACCTTCCTGTCATTCGTTTCATAACCCATAATTGTAAATTGTGGCAATTCAGCATCCTCAACACCACGAATTGGTGTATTACGCCAATACATAACAACATCTGATACCGTATAACCATCTATGGTGTGGAAAATAAAACATAAATAAATATGTAGCTGAAGGAAGTAAGAACATTTTGAATGACTATACATAAAGCGCATTTGAATTACTAGACACTAAATAAGTGTACATTAGACTCAATTGAATACCCAACTTAAAATGCTTTCATATTCTATTCCTATTTCAAAACATAAAGTACAAGAGAATAATGTATAGCACTTACAGCTCTCAATTTCCACCGTACAATTTTGTGAATCGAGTGGATAATAATGGAGGTCCATCATACATGCTAATGTTGTTGTAAATCTCATACCATATGTAACAGATCCATCACCTTTGAATGATATACAGTAGGAAAAAGGAACAAGTCTTATATAATATGATTTTTATGACAAAAATAAATAATAAGTATATTTACCTGATAATCTAACCAATTTATTTCTTTCAGTGACATCATGAAGGAAGCTTTAAGAAAGAGAAAGATACATTCAGTACAAAATTGAATGGAACTGAGAGACATAATTAGCTCACCTATTTTTATCGTTAGCGAAAAAAGTATCTGGCACCCAAATTTTTTCAGCAAAGTCACCCGACAATGTTATCGTGTCTTTTGCATCATCCTCATCATCACTTATTGACATATATTCACTTTCATCAAAGCTATCTCCCTCTTGTGAATATGCATTAAATGCTAATCTCTCATCACGCCAATATTGATTTAAGTACATTGTTATTGTGTAATCCTTAAAGTGAAAAATTAATTGATTGTTAATAATAGTAAGGCTGGTGAGAATGTTTTGGTTGTTGATGAAAAAATGTCTGTGTATTATATGAAAATGTAGTTTTCGCATCTTTTGTTTAATAAAAACAATTCATAATTGATCCAAAAGCTTCCGCTTCACATTTTAGTGATGCAAATGCTTTTGCAACAAATTTTATTGATTCAAAAGTTTTAAAATACATCTTATAGATGCAAATGTTTCTGCATCACTTATTTAATGATGCAAAAGTTTCGCATCTTTTTGATGTTAACTAACATTTTTAACTCTGTTATAAACTTAATCTTTAAATTGTTTTGTTTTCAATCAGAAAACTCATAAATAGTCTCAAGTAAACCCATAACTTTAAAGCCCCAAATCAATATTTTTCTTACCATATTAACTTCTGAAATTGCATCAAAACTAGCTGAAAAACACAAAAGGGATTTATATTCAATTAAAATTTTGCTTAGCAATCAAATACCTTCTAAAAAGAAAATTCTTCTTCTCAATCTTACCTACTGTCAAATCCATTCCAACATGCAATGGTGAACCTTTTGAAGAAAGGAAAACATGAAAATTGAATTTTTAGTTTGAAAGAAAGGAGAGAAAAAATGATTTCCATAAAAATTCAAAAGCCATTTTAAATTCATACATAAATGCACATGCTTATGAAAATCTTAGTTGCATAAAAATTTAGTATGCAATGCGCTCTGTCATATGATAATTTAAGAAAATGCATACGAACTGGATTTTAATTATTTTATAATGGGGATTTTAATGAGTTTTATAGAGGAAGGTTTTAGCAGATGAAAGTTGAATCACGAAAGTTCCTCGCTGTGCATTCTGATAAGAATATTAATAAGCTCTTTGGTTGTTGAGATTTTTATGTGTGAAGCGTTATATTTATTCTTTGAGATGTAAGGTTTGTGCGTCAATTTCAAATTGATGCAAACAAATTTTAACAATGATGCAAAAAACTTCTATAATTCTTAAAAATTAGGATTCATTGTCACATTATTTTTGGAAGTAGACCTCAAAATTGCATTAAATGAATCATACTCTTATTTTCTCACAAACCAATGCACGCATTTTTATGCTCATTTTAATATTAAAGCATCTGACTATTATTCAAGATTTTTTTCTCATTTGCATGAATTACGTGAGCCATTAAGCATGATAATACTGAGCCAAGATTTTTTAATTTAGAATGACGAAAAACTTTGAGGTGAGGCATAAGTCATATTCATGCTTTGAATTAATGTGACATGTGCAGCAAAAGTTTTTGCTCTTCTTATTTTTTGATATTGAATAAAGTCTCAAAATATTTGATTAGGAATCTTCATAAGAATATCCAAAACTTTGATATTTTCACTCATCTTACCTCCAAAATTCGGCCTCAATCTTATGTCATATCCTTCGAGAATTCTTGCAATCGTTTGCGTAACATTCTCTAAACGACTTGCTGCCATCATTTTCTGCTCACTGTGTTGGATGAAATATGAAGAGGGAGGGGGAAAAAAACATTAAAATTGAATGAATAATGTGTTGATGTTGTAATGTGAGAAAAATTTATTAAGTGAAAATTATGCAGGAAAATTGCTTTTAAATAATCATTATTATCAATAAAACATCAATTTGCATCAATTTCATCCAGGGATGGTTTTTTGTTAAGGTTCGAAAGTTTGCAACTAATTGTAGATTTTTATTTCCAAAAAGTTTGTCGAATTTTGAAAATATTTGAAATTTATGAGACCACCCTCAACTCAACACTCAAAAATTTTGAAGCCACATTTTTCCAACACAGTATAATGATGCATATTAATCGACAAATAACAACAAACTAGTAAAAGGCAATTATTTATCAACAATATAAAACAGACACACTCATTCATGCGTAATTTATTGACTTTAAATTACTCATTCAATCCACAAGATCTACATAATTTAATTACATTACAGCAATTTATTTTCTGACTTTAAAGCAAAAATTTTTAAACTCATGATCAATGGGAAAAAAGTTCATTGAAAAAACTTGCTCGTCAGATACATACAAAAAGAAAAGCAGAATCTTTCTTCATAGTCTCGCAAAGCCTACCCAAACACAAAAGCCCACAATGTGCAAAGCTTCACGCTTCATTTACTTGTCGGATAAATGAGCTGCCATTTAACACAAAATGTGATTAATGATTTTTTCACTTCTTCTTGTTTTACTGTCCATGACTTGATAAAATCTGCGGAAAATATAAAACAATTGTCGATTTAATTCACTCGTAAAATTTGATTTGAATAGCTTCGTGATTCTTTAAATCTTGATTGGATTTTGCAGACCTTTTTTTGACATTTTAAAGCTGAGAAAATTCAATCGATGCTTGAATTCCCACGTGTTATTTTTTTATCGAGATTTGTTATTTACAGCTCTACGTCTTCCACAAATAATTTTTTTTTCTAACGACAATGCAGCATGAAATGCTTTTTTTATTTCAAAGCGAAGTGATTTTTGATTTTGGAAAAAATATAGAAAGTTGATTTACTCTTTATAGTCAGTTTAGGATAAATCAAATTTTTTACATAAAAAAATTTAATTTATTTTAATTGTTAGACATTAGACATTAATCAATCAAAATAAATCATAAAATGATTCTTCAAAGTAGATTCGGCAGTGAATTTTAAGGAAAAGCTGATGAAAAAAGCAAACTCAAACCTCCTCAAACATTCAAACATTAATAGACTTTAGTGATAAATTTTCGAGTCACTGAAATTTCTATTAATTACGTCTACATTGAAATCAATCTGCATACATTATAGACATTTCAATAATCCTTCAATAAATATATTCATGAGATATATCATATAAATCTGAATAAAAAAATATTGATTTAAGCTTTTGCTTATTTTTCATATACAACCAGAAATCATTCAACTGATATTTTGAGAAAATAAATTTGTGTATCGAGTAGATATTAATTAAAACATAATAAATTGATAAAAACTCTTGTCAATAAATCTATTCTTACCTTTGTTTAACTGAAAATCCGAGTAAGAAGCAATGTGCGATGAGAAGAATTTGCAAAATCCACATATTGAAATTTCACTCGTTATCTCAGTTTTATATGAATATGACAAGTTGGCTAATTTATTATGTTAATATTTTATAAACTATTTTACTAATTCCATTGAACATAATTTTTAATTAGTTTACTATAGTTCACTTTATAATATCATAATTTTTCACTTTTAATTAACATTATAAATTTAATTACTTTACTTTAGATTTTTGATTTATGTCATTTCCACTTTAAAATTTTCTTTTTACATTTTGTAATAACGTTCATGGAGAAAATTAAGTTATTTCATTATTATTTATCCTTGACTATCGCTCAGCATATGATGACTTTGGTGAAAAATTATCCGTCTATAAATAGAAGCATTGTTAATGAATAAATGATTTATAAAAGAACATGAGAATGTGTGACAAAAAATGAGGAAGAAGTGAGAGACAGAATTTTGATCACGTTGTTTGATGTTTGGTGGGAAGAACTATGATTTTTGATGAAATATTAAAGCTTATTTTGTTTAACATGAGTTGATTCTTTTCTTAAAATAAAATTTTCGTTTAAATTGTCATGGTTTTAGACTATGAAAGCCCTTTAAATTCGTTGAAAGCTTCCAACAAAATTTATTAATAAATTTCGAATTTCTTTTTAAAAAAATTTCAAATTTTTCAAAATTAAGCTCATTAAAACTAAGCTTTGAGATTTTTCTTTGTAAAAAATTAATGTCATCTTTAGAAGCGCTATGGAAATCAGCTGTTTATGAATTAATTTTCATAAAATTTTCTACAAAATTTATTCTTCATACATTTTCCATTATCATTAATTTGAATGAATAAGTTATTCAATAACAGTGATAGATTTTATATATCTTTAAGCAATAATGGAAATTTCTAAGAATATGAAATGAGGTTGATTAATTAAAAGTTCAAAGTAAAATATTTTTCTTGGTTCTTATAAGATTGCCTCATTCTTGTCCTAGTTTTTAATAAAAAGCTCTCTGGGGTTAATCGTAAATCTTGATACAAAAAAAAAAAATAATATTAGATACAAAATTTTAATATTTTAAAATTTATTTTAAAATGTCAGTATTTGAATCCACATATTTGCTAATTAATACATTATTTATAGATGACCATTGTAGGGTCCCATGTCTAACTAATTCACTCAAATGAAAACTTATCAAAATAATTTTCCAAAATCTAATTTAATTTAATCAACTTGGCTCAATTTCAAAATAATAATGAGATTATATCGTGAAAATTATCCGAAAAGCACTTACTAATCAACATGATTAAAATAAGCTCCATAACAGATCTCATAAAATTAATTAAACAATTCTCATGAAATAAAACTCATTAACAGTATAATTGATTCTCATCTTGTTGGCATTATTTTACGGAGACTACACTTCAATCAAATAATTTTCATTTTTCAATTAACTAAGTTTGACGGTAAAAATGATTATCGAAATGCTTAAAAACAGCAGTGCCATAAAAACTTTTCAAGTTGTTGTACACATAATAAAATAATGAAAAAAAAAAAAGTTTGGCATGGAAACAGAAACAGTTTCAATTGCATTTTTCTGTAATTTTTTAATCGCTTTGTTGCTTGTATCATCTCAGTATGGAGGGGATGGATTAGAGAAAGTTTTATAATTATAGAAATAATGAAGTGCATTTTGAGAAGCTACATGTTACGTAAAAATAGAGCAAAGCTTTTAATGTGCAGTTACGAGATGAGCCTGCATCTTAACCATGACACAAAAAAGTAGGAAATTACAAAGTGAATAAAAGCTTTAAAGGATATAACAACTAATAAATTCAAAGATAAATACTTGTAGGATGTTAAAGGAGAGGAACAGCAGGAAAGAACAGAGAATGGAAAAAAGGTCAAGAGACTGTGACATTGAAGTGGGTCTGTTACAAAAGAATGTAAGTGGAGATATTTGGTATCGTAATCATCATATTTCAACCCATATTAAATCTATTCATATGTTGATTGAAACGGTGGAAGTGGAAAGTATGACATAAAGTAACACTTTTTCTTTACATTCCTTCAAGAATTCGTCATCGGAAGTTTTAATGAATATTTTGAATGTGCAATGTGAGGATTCCTGAATCGGAAAATTCAATTTCATCTTTTTGTAAATTGATATCATTTGTCATTATTTTTCTGTTGGGAATTTGAAGACCTTTTCGTTGATAAAATTGATTTTTGTGTCTTTAATGTGAAGGCATTTATCATGTTTTTTATGAATTCAATCAATAAGATGTGAGTCGGAGAGGGAGAAACTTCATAATTTTATTTTGTGTTTCTAACTTTTTATTTTAATAGTTAAAAACATGAAGTCTTCCATTAAACTTCTTAAGTAATATGAAATTCAATAAAAAGTAATTGAATCAATGGCGGAGCCAGGGGAGGTGATTGGGTGAAGTTTTTCATACAAAAAATTGAATTTTCAAACCAACCGCCCTCCCCCCCTTTCAAATTTCCTGGCTACGCAACTAAATTGAATATATTGAAATTACATATTTGTTTAAAGGTTTTAAATAGGTTTTTTTTAATTTTGAGGGGAGGGGGGGGGGGGTCAATTTCATATTTTCCATATTTGAATTCTTACACATTTTCATATTCATTCCAAAATCATCCAGTATCGTTAAGTAAAATTTTAATAAAAAAATTTTCAATTAAGTTATTAAAGCACTTGATTACCATTCATCAAAATCCTTATTCAATCCCTTCTCATTTAAAATCCTGTTAAGTACGCAATTCATCATTCAACTACTTTTTTGATGCAAACAAAATCTTTTATTTACATCCATTGGAATTTTTTCCAACTCCTTTTTACACAACAATTAATGAAGATTGTCAAGAACTGAACAAAAAAATAATAATTGCTTTTATGATTCTATTCCTGTGTATGTATATGCCGCAAACATAAAATTTAAATAAACAAAACGATTAAAGTTGTTGAGTACAAAACAAGTTGTGCTAAGGAATTCATTATGGTGAAACAAAAACAGTTTTCCTGTTCTTCATCCTTTTCACATACATAGTTATTTTATAAATGTGTATCAGACTATCTTAGACTCACATCCATAAAATATAATTTTTCAAATGAGAAATGTGATGTAATTCAAATAAATGTGGTTTCATAGTAAATTTTTGTCAAAATGATAAAAATGCTCCGTGTGCTATGGGAATTATACAATTTAAGTGAATTGCTTTATGTATCCACACACAGACATGAGTGTATACACACATGTCCATCTAACAATGATGAATGAGATTTTTCCTTAAAGATAATTATTTTATTTCAAACACAAAAAAAAATGTTTCATTTTGAGTAAAACCACAGGAAAAAATTCATCCCATCCTATGATATGGATTATATGTAGGATTAAAATGGAAAAGACAGAATGAAATGAATTGATACAATATGTATAGTCTTGTACCTTAAAGCAATTTTTAGCAAACTATTGGCATGTCAAAATCATTCTATTTCCCATTCCCATTTTCCCTTTTTCACTTCCATCCTCGCAAAACTTCTTCATCAATTTACATTTTCAGTAAACCTAAATGTGTATTGATGCATACCACATATCATATTATATGTATATAGGATGAAAAAAGTTTAAGTTAAAATTTTTGCATATATATAAAAAAATATTTTTTAAAAGTTCACAAATGTTGGTGACTATGAAAAGGATGTGAGATTGAAGTGATTTAGAAGAGTTAATGTTAAAAATTAGTCTGAACAGCGATTGTTAGCTTCTTGTTAAAAAAATGGTCATGTCTTTATTAATTCATTACATCAAACTAAATAGTACGAATCTAAGTATTATGAGCATTTTGCTCAAACTGACACTAATTTGTCAAGGCATTGTACTAATTCAAATCAGTGGAAGTAAACGTCATGACTCATTAAACTAAAAATCGTGTGAAAAAAAAAGTTTTGCCTCTTTTTAAAACAAAATTCAAAATAACAACATTTTAATAATCCTTAATTTTGTACAAAATGGCTGAAATGAGAAATAACCCTAATGCACAAAATTATTTAATTACTGAAAAACTCAGTTTTAGATTGCAGAATGTAACTAGACTCAATCATGATAATAATAACATCATAACTAAAGATACATCTAAAACCAAGACTATAATTATTCCAATCCTAAGTACAAACTGTCACAATCACTAAGAACTTCAACTAAAACTTCCTTCATTAAACAAAACAAAGCTTCAATTGTCAAAACAACCAGCAAACACCTTTATTACCTTTATTCTACGACACAATAAAGCATTTCAAAATAAAAGACGGAAGTGATATGTGAGTAACATCAATGTACGTAGTAAGTAGCGCAAAAAAATCCATTCAGCAATGACAAATAGAGAAGATAAAAAGTTTACATTATTTAAATGTGTGCGATGGATGCTAGTTGGAGGATGGATGGAGGAAAGGACACAAAAACACGTACAATTATTGTATACAACTGTCGTCATATGGTTTAAGTAAAAGATAATAACATGCACATTATGTACCATGTGAATGAATAGAAGTGAACGGAGTATGTAAATTATTATGTGATGTTGCATTTGTAGAATCGTGGATGCATACACTGTCTCATGAAATCATGATAACTTATACATCGTTTTCACTACCATGATCATTCTACTTTTTTCTTTCTTTCATTCTTATTCTCTCACTCTATCCACTTAAACAAAAGCTTTTTATCATTAAATTTAGGTCTGTAGAACATGTGCATTAAGTAGTGGCAAATATACTCTGTATGTTTTTGCACATCTTCCATGAATGTGAATCGGAGGAAAGTAAAGATTTAAAATGGTTTGATGACATTTTGACTGGTTGGAAAGAGACTTATTTTGAATTATTCAGCTAGATATCTAGATATTGAATTACATAGATGTTAATTGCTACTAAGAAGTCAGCAGACATCATAAATTTTTTAAACAATATCCTCTAAAATTATGCGCTACAGACACCCAAACATAATAACCTCAATTTTTTATTTTAATTTTTTCTCCTCTTTCTATGTACATGAAAAATAATATTCATGCTTTTCTTGGCAATGAATGGCTGTGTTTGAGAATTTGCATGTTATTCCTCCTATTTCTTTTTCCCTTGCATGTGATTATCATTATGCATATAAAAAAGTGTGAGATTTATGATACATTTAAAAATCATTGACATGTAGAGATTTCATGGTATTAGTTTAGTAGGTGTCTGAAGTGTCTTTTTTTAAATCCACAAACTTTTTTTTGTGCTCATTTGAATTCTTTTGATGCCATTTGTTTGAGCTTTTTTTATGGGATTCTTGTTGAATATGGAAAATGTTCCCATTTGAATATGTGATCTGACTTGATTTCCTCTCGATATTTATGATGTTGTAAGTAAGTCTATAACAAATGGATGGATTAGTGGATGTAAGTATGTGATACAATCTGATGTTAAAGTTTAAAGTAAATAAATCTTTTCATGACTTGAGATAATGCCAAAAGATTATTGCCTTTATGAATAAAAATTTTGTCTTCATTATTATTGAAATACTTTTAAATAAAATGGAATTCGAAGAGATGAGTTCATTATTGAATCCTTTCAATTTTAAATGAGCTTGTATTCTTGAAACAAAATTAAAGAATATTGACCTTATTGTCCTGAAATTAAAAAGAAAATTTTATTGATTGAAAGGTTTCATCTATTTGTGAACTAAAAAAGGATGCTGATCGACGAAAAAGGTACAAAAAATTGTTTCTTGGTAGGTAGTACTTTAAATTTTTTACTTGTGACCATTTCGATTTTTGTAAGAGTTCAAATGATGCTTATCAGACCAGTTAGTTGCTCAATTCAGAGTCGTAGTTAAAAATTAAGAAAGAGCACAATTTTTTTGCATAATTCAATTTTGAAGTGGGGCTTATAAATTGAGAAAAAACCTTGAAAAAATTAAAAATATTTTGACCGGTTATGCGCCTTCATAATTTAATTTTTAAGTTCTTCACTAAATTTTTACATTCACTTCTATCTTATTAATCAATTAATTGCAAAATCCAATAAATCAATGAACTTTTTTCATATTGCCTTAATGTGTAATTTGAGAAGATATTTTCTTTAAATCCAACATTATTTTTACATTTTATAACTTTATAGTGTCCATACTTAATGATAAAGATGTGAACAAGAAGAAATTAAATAAATTTTCATCACGTTAATATCAATTAAGTTCTCTTCTTTTGTCCGTTTTTACGTCACACAGCAAAAAAAAGGAATTATATATTTTTGTAAGGAAAAAATTAAGAAGAGCAAGTAAGAACTTTAATACTGTTTAGTTTGTTTGAGAAGGGATTAGAAAGCTTGATTCTTATTTAATCATTAAAATAGTTTTGGTGCAAATTTTTTTTTATGTCATTTAAAAATTTTTTAGAAATTGTTTCAAAAACACAAATTCCTTTCTTCCAATACATTTTTTTTTTAAGGATAAAAATTAATTTTTAATGACCCTAATTAATGTAACAATTTAAGGACATTCTGACAAAACTTCAATTGCATCCCACACATTTCGCAATAAAGTCAGGCTTAAAAATAAATGAATAGGAAGGAGAGATTGAAAGGAAATGGAAAGAGAATGAGATGGAGCGAGAAAAAGGAGAAAGAGTTAATCCACTTAAAGTTTTCTTTTGTGTT
This sequence comes from Chironomus striatipennis, assembly GCA_026123125.1. Taxonomy (NCBI): domain Eukaryota; kingdom Metazoa; phylum Arthropoda; class Insecta; order Diptera; family Chironomidae; genus Chironomus; species Chironomus striatipennis. The sequence continues at coordinate 44,133,136 of CM047394.1, forward strand.
TTTACTCTTTTTTGTGTGCCAGAAAAATTCTAAACCTTGAGTTTCTTTCTCATTTTTTTTTTTTTGCTTGCTTCGAAGTCAAGTTGAATTAAGCAAGAAAAAAGATTTTATTTTTTGAGGGAAGCAACACAAAAAAAGTTTTTGATATCCTTCCAGAGATGAATGAAAGAGTCGAGCAGTCGAGTTCCCACGATGATGCTACTAAGCATTTAAAAAAAGATTGGATTAAAATTATTTCAAAGTTTCTCTCATTTCCTCCTTGTTACTTGTCTTTTTTTTTGTTAATGAATGGAATAAAACCAAGATATGCACTTTATGACTTTCCTTTATGTAACCTCAATCCTATAACCGCAACACAGAACACACATTTAAGATCATTCAAATTTCACATTTATTGATTTTCCACAAGCACTGAAAATTTGTTTCATAATTTTTCACATAAATTGACACGGTTTTAACCAGTTTTGACAAGTCAGCATAATTTCATGCTGTGACTCGTCCCCAACAAGTTGTCAATAAAATGCTATTCCAAATTTAAAGTTCCATTAATCATTGTTGCTTTGATTTTGAATATTTTTCAAAAATATAAGCACTGATAACGGAATGAAGCATGCATTCAACTGCCGTCTTCCTTTACAACACGATTATTGTCAATTGATTGCTATACAATTCACTAAACACGCACTTGAACGACATGTCTTTTGAGGAAGTTCTTCTCACTTCCTTTTGCTCTTTAAATTATTTTTTTTGCTTCTCCCTTTTACTTCCGTTTCACTTAATTTTTTTTTTTTTTTCATTCACTTTATTTTTTTTTTCTCAACATATAGGCAGATAGATGTACTTGTACAAAAGGAAATGATGCTGTATGTAAATATATCTATAGGTTGTAAATATGTTGAAATGTATGAAGCCGCGGCGCGAGATGAGACAGCATCAGTTATGTATCACAACATTTTCGATTCTGCGAGCAATGAACAGAAATAAGAAACTTTGTCCCTAATGTTCAACATGATTTTTCTCAATTTTTATATCGTTCTCAATAATGTGCTTTTCGGTTGATGCTGTGGCAATGAGATGAGAGAAGTCAGTTTGTTACCGACCGAAAATAAAATTTTTCTCTTTCTCTCGACTTTTTCGTCTTCGGGATTTTTTTTTTTTTTTTTTTTTGCTTTTTGAGGGGAAATTTTTTGTGAGCGGAAAATCTTCATTCAGAAGTTATTGCTGTTGATGTTTTGAACAAGCTGACAATGAAGGTGAGGATCAGGATTGATTTTTTCGACATTTTCAATTTTATTTGGGATTAATTATATTCACATTTTTAACTGTTATTTGTTAAAAGCAATAAAAATCTACCTTGGTATTTTATGAAGAAAAAAATATGGAAACTTGAAAGCCATTTAAGGCTTCAAGTAACAAATTGCTTGTCTTCTTACTTTTCTTGCACTGGCACCGTAAATTAAACAAAAGACTTCAAAATTGTTAATAGTCATTTTAAAATAAATTTTATGACTAAACCAACTAAATTGTAAACCTCAATTGCTATTATTTGCAGCATATAACAATGATGGACAATAATTATAAATAATGAAAATTTGCTAAACTTATTCCTAAATATTGAAACTTTTTCATAAAAAGCTAATTCATAAATTTCTATAGAAGTTGCAGAAAGCAATAATTTTCAATTTTTCATTGTTGACATGATACAATTTTCTATAAATTGTAATCAAAATGCATGCTTATTTCATGCATTCCTGAATAAAAGAAATACGGCAAACATTTTCATTTGAAAAATCCTTTGTGAAAATTTCAAAAAAAAAAAAACATTTCTTTTATTATGTTGTGATGGAGAATTATGATTCAGAATGGCATGGCTGATTTCAGTCAAGATTTAAATGAAAATCCCGAGATGCACCTGAAAATCAAACTTAATATTTAAGACGAATTGCAAATTGAGAACCTTTTCTTATTATATTGAAAATTTATGACCATTGATGCCTTTTAGCTGTAGTTCTAAATAAAACAGAATTGTAATTTAAAAAATATTGATCGTAGAAAAATTAATTCAAGAAGTTCCTTATAAAAATCCCACAAATCCAATAGAATTTAATTTCAAATAAATCTTATGACACAAATCATCCAACCATTTGACACAAATACTTGAGCTAATAAAAAGATTGCCACTTGCATTTCTCATAATCTTCTCAATATTATAGTTCATAAAGCTGCAATCTGTTGTTTGTATAGAAACTTTATTGAAACTTGTTTTTTTCATTCTTTTTATTCCTTGTGGATGTTTGATTGAGGATTTCATTGTGTGACAAATGGCAATCATTTTTGGTATCAATTCCTTGAGGATATTTTCTTTAATATCCTCAGCTCGTGAGCTGACAAAAAGAGCAAAAAGTCATAGAAAATATTTTCGAAAAAAAAATGAGGAAATAACAATTATGTTCATCTCATCTGTCGTTCATCAAAATTTCCCATCAAAAGCTGTATGCGAACAGCATAAAATCCATCAATATCTTCTTCTTTAAAGCTGCGAATCAGGAAAAAAAGTTATTCCATTGTAGTTGAAGATAAACACAATTCAATATTAACATTCTGTCCATACAGATTCGAAGAGTAAACAAACATGACAGTGTATGATGGGGAAGTAAGTGAGAGACATGGAATGGATTGTTCATTTCATCGCATTCTGATATCAACATCATGAATGAATTTAAAGTAAAATGTCTTATTTTGCTATGTTATGCTTACGAATCCATTCCATACTAGATTATATACACTGAATTATTTAATTGAAAGGTTTTTCTTGTAATCTATTTTTGTGATACCTATTACGTATGACTACATTCCTACTACGTATCATTTTCTTTTCCTCACTTTCTTATCTATGATTTTTATTATTATTATTATGAAGTGAAATTTTCAGTTCCCCCATCCTTTAAATAAACATTTAATGCTCTTCTAATAGAGACACGTTACAGACTTTTACTTAACAGTATTCCTCTTCCTATTCCTTTTTTCCCTACTTCTTCTTTTTCATGGAAACGTTATTTCATTTTCCATCTTTAGGAAAAAGTATTTTCTTTTTTTTCTGAAATTCTATTGTAAGAACAGCAATGAGCAAAATAAAGAAAAGAAATAACAGTTTCATTAGAGATAAATTTTAAGCACTTTCGGACGATTCTTCAATTTCGAATTAGTCCAAATTTACTCATAATATTCTTTAGAAATTCTCAATCGATGAAAATTATCTAGTAAAGTGAACACAGGAGTCACGCTTTATGTATTTTACTGATTCAAAGATTGAAAAGTCAGAAAAAGTCAAATAGTGTATAAAGTAATTGAATTAACGTAAGTTGAAGTAATATGAGAAACGTGACTGTCCAAATTTGATTCATGGATGTAGCCAGAATTTGGATAATTTTTATCTTTCAGAAAATCTTATTAGAATAAGTTAATTTATGTAAAGAAATTAAGGATTTAGGAGTATGACATATAAACCATATAAAATTGTGCAACACCCCAGACCGTCTTTAACTCGCTATTTTAAATACAAACAAAAATCATGTACATAAAACAGCATAAAAAATCATCATCTTTATGCTCATTTACAGCATTCTGAATTTTTCAAGAAGGAAAAAAGTCATAAATTAATTCAAAAAGTGAAACTCGAGAAAGTGAGAAACGGAAACATAAAAAGGAAATCTCGGAGATTTTTCATAATAAATTTTATTCTTTTTGACCATCAACATTATCATCCAAGTCATTTTGGTTATTCTATGGACAATATTATTTACTCAAGTGGAAATTAAAGGCAAATGTTTTATGGATATTATGAAAGAGAAATGAAATTTTATTTCAATATTTCTGCAGAGATGAATACTTTGTCGTGTTTGTTTATGGAAAATCTTTTCTTTTTTGGACTCTTTAGGTTGAATTACAATTGATTAAATTTTTTTCGTGGATGGGTTTTGATGATTTTGTAAGGCTATTTATAAGAGCTTAATTAAATTGAGATTTGAATCATTTTCATTTGCTACCTTTGAGTTTATATTTAAATTATTTAAAGCAGAAAGCTCAAATTGTCATGAATTTTGCATCCAACCTTCTTATTCCGTTCAACATCATAAATAACAATTCTTTAAAAAAAAATTCAGTAATAAAGCATCTTGATGAAGCCATAAGCATCAAAATATTTCATTTTTATTAAAAAATCCATCAATAAAAGAAGGTATGAATAAATCAGAATTAAATTTCAAATTTATACCTTTCCTTTTTATTATCTGTATTTAAGATCTGATCCTTTTTTTTCACAGTCTAGACGATGAAAAATTCAGGCTTTAAATTATTCTCAAAATAATCAATCATTTATTTTTTTTTATTTATTCTATTAATTTTGAAGAACATTTTATCATATTTAAAGATCATTAAAGGACCAAAAATCTACCCTAGCTACAAACTTTCATCCAATTCCACTTCTTCTTTATATCACGCATCAATAAAATTTATCATTAGATATCAAATTAACAACTCTAAGAGCGTAAAAAACTATGTACATTTATGGTACATAAGGAAATAACTAGAGGATGAGATAGAAGTTTGATGGAATATCAATGGACTTGTGTAATATAAGAAGTGAAATTCGACCGCAAAAAAATTTTCTCTCTCTCTTTTTCATGTCCACAGCATCGCATCGAAGGACGAAAAAAAGTAAATTTTCTATCACAAAATAATTTTCACTTCCCAATTGTTTTTTTTACATGCCATGATGTCTAAAATCTTTTCGATCTTGATGAATTGATGTCCAAATAATACATCTCATGCTGTTGCTGTCACTGATATTGTTTTAATATGAATCTACAAGAATACTGATAATGCGCATGTGCTGCAACATCTCTTTTACTGAGACGATGAGCATAAGCATAGAAATTTTACATGTTGGTGGGAAAAAGCCGTATCTACTGAGGATCTCATCCGAATTGAATGTGTATGAAAAAAATTATTTTTTTTTTTAAGGAAGAAGCAACTGACGGAAAAAATATGTTCGCAAGAAAAAATTGCGGAATTCTTTCACTGTTTGTTGGAGTTTCTGTTTAGCTTTTATCATGGTGCGACGCATTTCTTGATTTTTTCGCTCATATCATCTCGTCTCGTGTGACTCAAAATAGTAACGGTGAGAGTTTCGACTCTATGTGTGTGATTAAAATCATAATATTGCATAGCTGCTGGAAGTGCAAGTGAATGACAAAAATTACTTATTTCCTATGTTTACAACATTATAATCTTATTAAGTTAAATTTAATAGAAAAGTTTTTCATTACAAATTCATGTGAACGTGATTTTTATGCCAATTTTTACTTCATTTTTTATTATTCTTCGTTTTCTTCCGTGTCATATAAATGAAAGTTTTTGATCTATGATTAAGAATTTAAATTGAAGCACATTGTTGAGTGTTTTATTTTTTATTTCAAAAACTTTTACACGTCTTTATGTTTTTGTTCGTGTTTATTGATTGATCATTTTTGATCATGATTGCTATGATCATTCTATTTTACATCTCCCTTCTCTTATGAAGCTCCCAACCTTTGAACTGGTTTCGGGATTCTCGATGACCGACGGAGCAGTGGTTGGTTCGATATGTTTTGCATAGATGTTGATGGTTGTTGAGATATGGAAGATGTGATATTTGCGTTTGAATTCAGAGGTAGATCATGCAGTGACTCTTCCGCAAAATAATTGTCTAAATTAATCCTGTACTGCTCTGAGTTAATGCATTTCTGATGATTAATTTGATTGGATACTGACTTATCAACTCGCAAAAATTTTGAGTTACGTCTAAGAATTCTATTATTATCCATACAAACTTCATACGATCTAGGCTCTGAACATTTATTTACAATGAGTCCTTTGGACCAAGTGTTGTTAGGCAATTGAACCCAAACTTTCTGATTTAAATCAAAATCTTCTCGCTCATAAGCATTGCGATTATAATAAAACTTAGTTTTCTGCTGTTTCCTATCGAACTTTTCACCTAAATTGTGATTTATCTTGGGTTTCAATAAACTATCCTTCATGATAATTTTTGTTCTCATTCTCCTGTTATTTAATAATTGACTTGGAGACAAGTCAATATCAGCTAATGGAGTATTGTTATAATTATAAATAGCTACCAATACTCTATTAAAATCAATGCACTTCTTCATCATATTCTTAACTATTCCTACAGCCTTTTCTGCAAGACCATTAGATTGTGCATAATGTGGACTAGAAGTTACAATATTAATATCCCATTCTTGGGCAAAACTCCTACACTCAAAAGAATTAAACGGCATATTATCTGCAATTATTGTTTTTGGAAAGCCATGTTCAGTAAAAATCTCAATAAATTTAGAAATGACTGTGCTCGAATTCTTCGAACTTAAATATTTACATGAGATCCACTTTGAGAAGTAATCCATGACAACGAGATAATTCTTTCCATTGAACTCCAGGATATCGCATCCTACTTTTTCAAATGATCTAAGAGGAATCTCGTGTTGAATTATTGGTTCCTTCTTATTTGATCTCTGAAACTTGTTGCATTCTTCGCAACTATTAATCAAGTTTTCAATACTAACGTTAAGTGATGGCCAATAAACTGATTCTTTGGCAAAACGCAATGTCTTTGTAATTCCCATATGACTTTCATGAAGATCAACAAGAACTTTTTCTCTTAATGATTTGGGAATTATTATTCTGTCCTGATAGTAAACCAAATCATCAGAAACGTAAATCTCATTGCGCATTTTAAAATAAAATTTTACTTCATCCGCAACTTTCGATTTATCTGAAGGCCAACCTTCAGCAAAGTATTTTTTCAACAAAGAACATTCACTATCTTTATCTGTCTCATCTTGATAAACTTTTAATTTATCATCACTAATATTAACGGAATGAACCATTTGCTTCATGAAATTTTCCTCAAAATTATTTGAAGTTTTTCCTGAGACATAACGAGATAAATAATCTGCTACTGGAATGCTTTTACCTGATTTATACTTTAACTCTATATCATATTTATGCAATTTCAATCTAATGCGCTGTAGACGCTTAGAGCCTATTTTGCTAATGTCCTTATTAATAATGCTTTCTAAAGGACGATGGTCAGATATTACGGTTACTTTTCTTCCATAAATATAATTGTGAAACTTTTTACATGCAAAGAAAACTACCAAAAATTCTTTTCAATCTGACCATAATCCTTTTCTGTATCTGATAAACATCGTGAAGCAAAACTAATAATTTTATCTCCTTGCTTTAAACATGCACCTAAACCGTATGACGAAGCATCGGTTTCTAAAATTATTGGCATGTTTTCATCGAAAGTTGTGCATGCAGTAACATTTTTAATTACATCTTTAATATTGTCAAATTCAGCTTGATGATTTTCAAGCCACAAAAATTCGCTATCTTTTTTTAACAAATTACGAATATTTACAGTTAATGAAGGTAAATTCGGAATGAAATCTCTAATATAATTAACTACTCCTAAAAACTTTTGTACATCTTCTATATTTTTAGGATTTGGAATTTTATCAATTGCTGAAATTCTTTCTGGGTCAACTTGAACTGAATTCATCGAAAAAATGTGACCAAAAATTTCACTGAACTTTGTGTGAACTGTAATTTCTTTTCATTAAATTTCACACCTTTGGCTAATGCCCTAACCATTAATTTTCCTAAATTTTCATCATGCTCTTTAAGCGTTTTGCCTGTTACTATAATATCATCTATATAAAACTTTACACCAGGCAAATCACCAAAATTATCTGTCATGTATTTTTGAAAAATCTCTGAAGCTATATTTATACCAAATGGCAATCTATTGAATTGCCATAAACCAAAAGGAGAACTGAAAGTGCATAATTTTTTAGATTCTTCATCCAATTCTATATGCCAAAACCCATCCTTTAAGTCTAAAACAGAAAAATATTTGGAATCTTTCAAATCCTGCTTTAATTCTTCAAGTGAAGGTATGGGAAAATGAAATTTGTTTAATGACTGATTTAAATGTTTAGGATCAATACAAATTCTAATCTTGTCTCCTTTTTTCAACTACAACAATACTATTAATCCATTCACGTTGCTCATGCACCCGAGAAATAATTCCCAACGCTTCCATTTCATTCAATTTATTACGAAGTTTATTCTTCAATTTAAATGGAATACGACGGTTCTGATTTGCAACCGGAATGGCATTTTCTTTAAGTTTTAATTTCAGAGGTTTTTCAAATTTTCCTAAACCTGTGAATGCTTTTTTATAATAATCTGTAAACTTATCCTTTTGCTTTTCAGAGCATAATAATTGATTCAACTGTAATGAATCTAAACGAGATATAAGTTTCAGATTGATGCATGATTCAAGGCCTAATAAAGGTTCTGTTTTTTACCGATAATTACAAATTCTTCTAGAAAAATATTATTATTCATTTTAATTGGAATTACTGTCTTTCCTACAGGGTGATTTACTTCACCAAAATAACTTTTTAACAATATGTTACTCTTCTCTATTTTAAACTTCTTTCCTAAACTTTTGAATATATCAACACTAATAGTATTAACCTGAGAGCCTGTATCCAATTTAAAATTAACCATCTTATCGTGCACAAGTAATTTTTTATACCAAATATTTTTGCCATCCCTATTCAACATATCACAATTAATTGTCTTTGCAGACTTACTGTTCACGCGTTCATCAACTGCAATGACCTTCTCCTTCTTCTTAGCGCCTATCAAACTCTCGTCTTCATAGTTTCTTATAACTTGCGAAGTCTTTACGCTCGAAGTTGTCGTTTGCTTGTGATGTATGAAGTCCGATTTCTGACTCACTGAAGCTTTGTCTGCTGACAATTCTCTTAATTGTTGCTGATTATGATGAAAAACCTTTATCTTGCTAATAACAGCATGCAATGACTTTTCTTCAGATAAGATAATTTTCTCTCTCAGATTTTGGTTTTTCAGACCAAACAGAATTTGATCACGAATAGCTTCTTCTTTAAAATTATTGAATTCACAATCCTCAGCTTGCGTTTGAACACTGTTGATGAATTTCTCAACTGATTCACCTTCTTTCTGAACGCGATTGCGTAACTTCAAACGCTCAATGAAGAAATTTGTTTTCGGTGAAAAATAATTTTGTAGAGCTTCTAAAACTTTCTCCAAACTCTGCTTCTCAGCTTCTGTTAGCAATAAATTGTTGATGATATTCACAGATTCATAACCCATTAGAAGTTTTAAATAATTTAATTTGATTTCTTCTGACTTCTCTTTGAGACCGTTGATTATCAAATATGACTGGAACTCCGATGAAAACCGTTTCCATTCCTTTTTCAACGATGAAGCCTCAAAATTAAACTTCTCTATGCTTACATACAGCTGCGCCATGTTTTATTTTTTATTTCAAAAACTTTTACACGTCTTTATGTTTTTGTTCGTGTTTATTGATTGATCATTTTTGATCATGATTGCTATGATCATTCTATTTTACATTGAGTAAATTATTTTTTGTTGTGATTTGAAGTTGTAATTATGAAGCTTTTGTTCTTAAATTATGGAAAATTAATCACAAAATTAAATTAAATTTTTTTTTTTTTGCAATTTGCAAAATTAATAATTTTCTAATTTTATAATGCTCAATTGTTTTAAAAAATTTCATTGCGACACAAAATACGAATTTCAATTTGATATTTAAAAGTAATTTAAAAGCGTGTAAATTTTGGGAGCTTTCTTAATAAAATGTGAAAAATTCGAAAACTGTGACTGCTAAAGTTTTCTTAACCATATTAATTTGAATCTAAACCATCGACAAATTTTTTTGACATTTGATTTGGCAAATTATCAAAAAATTCAAAATTTTTCAATTCAAAAATATTGAGTTCGAGTCCTCAAAAGCTCGTCGTATTTATTTTACTTTGGCAACCAAAAGCTTAAAGAAATTTTCAATCTAAGTATAAATCAGCAGCAATGCTAATATATAATAATGAATCAATAAAAAAAAAAAAAAAAAAAAAAAAAAAAAAAAAAAAATCTCATTTTCCATTTCAAAATATAATTATGATGTAGAACTCTAAATTTTAATTAGTAAATTTATTTATTATATCATAAATTTTCAATACCAATAAAACCCAAATCAAATTACAGCAAAAAAAATAATAAGTGCCATCGATTAATTAGGTAATCGAAGCTTCTCATGATTCATCAAGACTCTTGACACAATTGCAAAACAAAGCTCTGAAAATAGATAAAGTTTAAAAACCACCTCGTGCCTGCCAACAAATTTCATCTCTTACAAACATGTGCCATCAATGAATAGAAGCAAAACTACCCACAAAATCTCAAAAGTAAAAGGATTTATGGTTGTTATTAAACCCTTTACATTTGGAATAGATAGAAGTGCTTTTCAGTCATTGCTTTGCCTAAATGTAGCGTTTTATTAAAGTTCATTTGTTCTTCAGTTATTTTGTGATATTTTTCATTCGCATTTATGTAGCAACATTTATCATCATCGTACATCTTGCACACATCTATTTTGTAATGGCTTAAAAATTTCCATTTTCTCACATTAGAATTCTCATTTTAGTGAAGGATCTTCCAACTCAAATCCCTTTTTTCTCTCTTCATCTCATTTTGTATTAATCGAGTTTCTAATTTTAGCAATTAAAATTTAAAATTGAATTTAAGAGGATGTGGGAAATTTTTCCCTCCAATTTTGTTCCTTGAAATAAAAAAATTACTGTCATTAATTTGCTAATATTTAATGAGCTGAAGTTTTAAATTTCATGAATTTTTTAAGCATTCTAAATTATTCACTTTGCGGTTGATGAGTTGTGAAATAAAACTATGAATGAATTATTTTGAATTGTGAAAAACTTGCGGTAAAGTTTTGCTAATTAAACAGTTTTGCTCATGAATTGTTGTTGTAGTTTTTTTACCTTGAATTTTAAGTTTTTATAAGAATTTTTGAAAGAAATTTTATGTTAATAAAATTTAACAAGTTCAGGTTAGAAATTTTTCAATCAATATGATATATTGAATTATTGATTTTAAAGGGTAAAAGTGTCATGGTACAGCAACTTCAGTAATGTCCCTCAAAACATTATATTTTTGGCCTAAACCTTCATCTGTTTATTTTTTAAAAATAAAAAATTGTAAGCTTTGAACGCCAAGCCTTCCAATACTGCTATTAAAAAATAATATTTCTCTTCAACACCAAGAACAAATTTCAAAATAATCCTCACACCTCTTTTTCCATTCACTATACATATATGCATTTTAATATTAAGTCTGCAGGCAAGATTTTTATCAAAATATTTCTCACTATATCACAAGCTCATAAAAAATCATCAAAAAACATCATTTATAACATTTTTCCATCAATCAACACAGCCGAAAAAAATTTCATTTTTATCAGTTTTTCTTCATCCTTGATTTTTGACAACATTCAAAATTATACCAACTGCTGTGATCTTTTTATGTATGCATGAAAATATACTTTATTGCATATAATGTTTTTATAAAAAATCTTTTAAGCATCAATGTCACAACATTAATGCCTTCAACAAATTAAAATTTAGAAAATGTTACTATAACTGATTTATTATTTACTTGTGGCTTGTGTACAGTAACGTTTTTTTTTTTGCAATCAATTCGAATAGTTGAACATGCTTTCGATTCATTGTTTAAAAATTATTCACAATAGAAAGGATGTAATTCCGAATTATTTTATTTTCTATAAAAAGCTTTTGATTACTTTGAAATAATTCGAGCGGCATTTCTGGAAATGACAACAACATGAAGAGCCTAAATTAATTACAGGAGATAATAGCATATTAATGGAAGCTTTGAATTGTTATTCAAGCTTTGTTTTTCAAAAAACTAAGGGATCGTTCGTAAAATTCGTAACGCTTACGGAGGGGGGTCTAAGATTTTGTTATGGAATGTTACGAGGAGGGGGGAGGTGTATAAGAATTTGTTACGTAACACTTTTTCAAAATTACAAATTTTACTAACGACCCCTAATGGAAGTTTTGCTTGCATCAGATCTATTTTTTTAAAGGAAGTAAAGCAGCGGTTTTATTTGTGAAACACATAATTAGTAGGAATTAATTATAGTCTTATTATAGTAATACTGTTAATGTGAGGATGATTAAAAATGCTCATGTAAGGAATGTTTTTAAGTAGACAGAATTTCGTTAATGAATTTTTGTTAATTATTGTAGTTGGAGTTGATCAAAGAGTTGCTCTCAGAAAAAATATATAAATTTTTTAGTTGCATTGAGCTGATTACGTTTTCATAATAAGATATTTTTCATTAAAGCTTTTCAACAAACCTTATTTAATTATTCCAATTTACAATATTTCTGCTTTAAAACATTTACATCTTTAATTTTAAATTAGGTATGCAGACAATTAATTAGAAAAAAATTAATTATGAAGACTTCAAAAAAATAAGAACTTTGTTGCCTTCTTTAAATCCCAAAACAATTCATACGTATTTTTATCCAAAAGTCTAAGAAACTTAAAGCTTTTTACATTTGTCTATGTAGAAAAAAAACACAGCTGGACTTTTGCTTTAATTTTCATTATGTCTGCCAGCATTTTTCAAAAACAAGTGTGGTTTTTCCATAATTTTTTACATTAGATATGAGATAAATAAGGATATCATCCTGTGATCCATGTCATGACATGAAATTCATTTTAGTGATTTAAAATACTCAACCACCAGCTTCAATCTCCATAGATTAATTAGAGACGAAATGAAATACAAATGTATGAGGAATGTGTCTGTGTGTCTAGGTCGACAGAGAGAAAGTAATCTCAAATATGAAATCCCTTTTTGGTCTTCCTGTCTCTCATTCCTTCCAATTTAACATTTAATCCTTTTATTTTCCTTTTTAAGGCCTACCTATCGTTTGACTTTAGTTAAATTATATTTTCAAATTTATTAAATTTATTTTTTCATGTAAAATTTAATTTTGTACAAAAAAGATTTTGTTTTGTAAATTTAATTTGAGAATCTGCTTTCTGTGAATGTTGAATAAGCAGAGTTGGATATCAAATATAATGAATTTTGAAGTCATTAAGGTGTCAAAATTTTTTTTAAAATTTCTATAATAAAATTTTTCAAAAATTCCATGAAAAATTTATAACGACCATTTTTGAGTTAATGAATAAAAAAGCTTTTTTAATTTTTAAAACTTATCGTCAATTCATTACAACTATGATCCAATAATTTCAACTCTGCTCGTTCAGCAAACCATAAAATATAATTTCGAAGACAATGAAGCTACAGCTCAAAGAAGACAAAATGAGACAATTTTCTCGAAAACCTTTTTCTGTATATTTATTAAGCACTTGCCTCTTTTTCATTCATTTCCTTAAATATTTTGGCACAAAATGGAACTTAATATTGCTTCTCCCCAAAAAAAACTCTCAACATATGAAGATGTTGCAAAAACAATTTCATTTAAAGGCAAGATTAGAAATTTAAGTGCATAAAAAGGGTTCATCTAAACCTTTATAATTGAATTAAAGTGATCCCAAAGAAGTCAACAAACACATTTTAATGTCATTATGATCATTAATAGCTTGAATAACAAAAACAAAATAAGGAGCATTAAATAAAAATCTTGAGGCTTAATTTACACCTCTAATGTGGGTATTAGAGCTTCATAATGAAAAATTAAACTTCATTAAAACAATTTTCATGAGATGAAAAAAAACGAAAATCCACTACAGCACGTTGAAGGAGCAGTTAAATGACACTTAAGTGTTTATTTCCGGTTTTTAATCTTCCGATTCCCATTTTCATGTCAGCAATTATACTAGTTTGTATTGTGTATTGTTTGCGCACAGCATTTCGAGTTGAGTTAATGGTTACATGAAAAATTATTCTCTTCCTTTTCCATCTATGTTTTTCGGTTTATATAACAAATAAATAGACCGCAAATTTTAAAGTTTCATTTATGTCATTGAATATGTTCTCAACTCTATTATACTTGTCATATTGAGTTTCGTTTTTTATTGCTTACGTAGAACTTTGGATCATAATTATTATGTTGTTGCTGTCTTGATGGTGTTTTGTTGACAACTGAAATGTGATAATCGATAGCTTTAATCATAAATGTTTGTAGTAAATCCATGAAATGATAATATTTCCTTTACGATCTCAATCACAGTAGACTTAGATTCTTTAAATTTATTCATAATTTTTGACGAATCTTCAAAAGACTAATATATTTTACAATGGCTATAAGATGTTTTCCTTCTGAGAAAATAAACTCGAGTTAAAGACTTCAATTAATTCTTTTCATCTTTGTGGAAAATTTTATTCAATCAACTTGCTTTGAGGTGATACTTTAGCGAAGATTGAAGGCCATTTGGGTTTTAAGGATTTTTTCGATAATCAGTAAGTTGTGGAAATTAGGAAAGTATTTTAACCAGTAACTTTTCAGATAAACATTTCAATTTTATTATGTAAATTCGTATCCATCCAAGCAAAATTAAAAATACGACGTCTATAGAAGAAGACATTTATCACACAATTTTAAATCAATTGCTTTAATCGGATTACATTATTATTTCCATACAGTACTTAAAAGATTTATTTTTGCCATTCACTTAAAATTCAAAGCTTTTTTGTAATGAGAAATATAAATAAGCATTAAAAAGAGTAATCATTGTAAGCTCATATTGATAATCAGTGAAATCAAAAAAGACTCAATTCGAACGATAATCTCAAACATAAATAAAAGTGACAAAGAGGAAAACATAAAGAACTAGTATAATGCCAATGATATTCAATGTCGCATATTTACTCATCGTAACAATGTAAGTATGATTTTATTTTCATTTCATGATACATACATGTAGAATTTTTATTGTTTTAAAAGAGGCTTTAGAAGACAATCACATTGATTAGTTGTGGAATTTATTCTATATTATTTGATGAAAATATTGTCAAGTTTTTTCAGACACCTAGAGTTAAACTAAGATTTATTCAAAAGTAAAAAAGGGGTCATTCATAAATGACGTTCAATTTCTTAGAATTCTATTGTTCTTTTAAAAAAAATCACCGTTAATTCTTACGTCATTTATGAACAACCCCAAACTAATAAAATTTATAATTTTTCCGACTAAACTTTCTGTAAATTATGCAAAAATTGCTTTTTGTCTATCTGTCAAGAAAAATTCATAGTTGAATACCCTTTGTTCAAAAACACTGTGTTCTAAGAAAAAAAAATTAAATTCCCAACCAAATCAATACAAAATTGAACAATAATCCTAGCAAATCCTAGAAAATACCTAAACAAAATATAATTTGTTCTGCTTTACGTCAATATTTATCGATTAAAGCCTTTTTTCTTTGTACAGAAAAATTTCATTTATTTTTCATGCTTTTTAAATTGTTTTCAATATTTTCTGCGATGGGATTTTTTAAGAGTTTACTGCGAACAAAAATCGATGCAAATGAGTTTGTGTATATTTTTTAACAGTAACTCATTAAATTTTATACATCAAATCACATTCGAGTCGCATTTTAAAGTAATTCCTTAAATATTTCATAAAAAAATGTAATTTTAAAGCAATTCACTTGTCACTTAGTAGACTTATTGTTGTGTTGTCAAATGCCATTTGTTTGGCATTAATAAATTTAATATGATATCAACATCTATAAATAGGATTCTAGTATCACATCTTTTATCAATGATTGTCATATTTGGATCTACAAAATGAGATACAGTGTCTTCAACTCTAATGTTGTAATTTCGTTTGTGATACAAAAATGTAGGTGTAATGCCTACATGTGTAGACTTATTCGAAATTTTTATTTATACAATCAAATTGTGATTGAATCATGTACGACACATATTTTTAGGCAATAATGTTGCATCACTACTTCCATCCTAATTTTACAAATCTCTAAACCAATTTTTACAAATAAAGCTTGTCAGAATTTCAAGTACATCGATGTTCAGATGCAGTAGCAAAATCTTAAATTCAACGTATGTTCTTACCTCATTAAACCACCTTACTGCTAGAGTCTGCACAAAAAGCTAACAATCTCCTCCAAAATTCCATTCACTAGACAAATATTTTTCCTTATCCAAAAAACTAGAAAAGAATTTTAAATTCATGACACAGTAAAAATGTTAAGTAGAAGAAAATAATGTCACGAGATCAATAAAATGCTGCACTTGACAGCGCTTTTACTCCTTGCATCTTCATCACATTCACTGCACAATTGAAAACAGCTTACGAATGACAAGCGTAACAACTCCTGAGGCATGTAGAAGAAATATTTTCATGCAATCGATTGCATTACTTTTAAGACGACAAGCGCTGCACATTTGAGTGATCGAAATTCTTCACTGTTTGTATCACTTGAGGGAGTTGTTAAACTAACAAGATGTGAGGTATTTCGACAGTATGAATATCCCATTAAGATTTTGACAAGCTGTTTTACGATGAAATAGATGGAAAAGATTCTCGTCAACGAAACAACATTCTTCAAGTTTTCCATGCATATAAATTCTTATCATATCCTCATAAAAATTCAATTTCATTTTCTTAAGCATAATTGCATGCTATTGCATGTAATAATTTCCTTTCATCATCACATTTAGTCGTTCACTCAAACAGAAGAGAGAAAATGAGGAAAATTTTCATCCTCTTACTCTTTATATGCATAAATGGCATCATATTTGAATCTATTTACTGACTTTTTAGGGGCTTGTCTTATTTGAAATAAAGATTGCGGCTGGATGTTTTTAAAGTGTAAAATAGACTGAAATTAATTCTTAAGGTTTTTAGAATGAAAAGACGTAATAACTTTGAATTTAAGTCGTTTAAAAATTCGTAACATATATACAGTATCAAACGTTAAGAATTATGAGAATAACGATTGTGGTGCATAGGACCGACAGAATTTTCTGCAGAATTCTGCAGAATTTTCTGCAGAATTCTGCGGAATTTTCTGTAGAAATTTCTAGAAAGATTTTTCTGCAGAAAATTCTGCAGAATTCTGCAGAAAATTCTGTCGGTCCTATGCACCTATACCGAGAATAACCATTGCTAATTTTTACTTAAACTCTCGTGCTGAATCATATGCATTTTGATTTTCCAATTTTTTTTTCGAAATAATTCAAAAAAAATTGATTTTTAGACAGTTTAAAGTGAGAAATTCAAGAAGCATGCAACCCCTAATCTACAGCATGTTATTCTATCTCTCAATAATGATATACATGCACACAAATCTCGTTTGGTTTCCTTATTCTTCTTATTCCTTTTCTTATTTTTGTCTTTATTTTCCATCCTTCTTTTTAACTGTTTTGCTAGCTAACAACGTCATAGTATCGTTATTATCTGCTAAATGCTGACACAGAAAAAAAAATGTAATTGCTTTTCATTATAGCGATAATGGATGTTGTGTGAATCAAGGATGTTTATAAGGAGACGTTTTAAAGGGCGATGAATCTTACAAAATTAGAAACATTGTAGCATTGAATAGATTTTTTAAAGGATTGAGGACAACAATGTTTCACGCCTTTATTAGAAAATAATGAAGTGGATTTGGGGAGATGTTTGTCTTTGGCATTGAATTTTTGTGAAAGGTGAGCTTGAGTACTTTGGGATTTGAATGAATGAGTGTTAAGTATTTCCTAAATTTGATGTTTAAGCATTTTGTAGTGAGGTTGATTAACAAAAGGTAAAACTTTATGGAAGAATTTTTGAGCTTCATTGGAGTCTATTCAATTCCAGAAGATTTTTTTCTGCAGAATTTTCTGCAGAATTCTGCGGAATTTTCTGTAGAAATTTCTATTCTAGAAATTCTGTCGGTCCTATGCACCTATACCGAGAATAACCATTGCTAATTTTTACTTAAACTCTCGTGCTGAATCATATGCATTTTGATTTTCCAATTTTTTTTTCGAAATAATTCAAAAAAAATTGATTTTTAGACAGTTTAAAGTGAGAAATTCAAGAAGCATGCAACCCCTAATCTACAGCATGTTATTCTATCTCTCAATAATGATATACATGTACACAAATCTCGTTTGGTTTCCTTATTCTTCTTATTCCTTTTCTTATTTTTGTCTTTATTTTCCATCCTTCTTTTTAACTGTTTTGCTAGCTAACAACGTCATAGTATCGTTATTATCTGCTAAATGCTGACACAGAAAAAAAAATGTAATTGCTTTTCATTATAGCGATAATGGATGTTGTGTGAATCAAGGATGTTTATAAGGAGACGTTTTAAAGGGCGATGAATCTTACAAAATTAGAAACATTGTAGCATTGAATAGATTTTTTAAAGGATTGAGGACAACAATGTTTCACGCCTTTATTAGAAAATAATGAAGTGGATTTGGGGAGATGTTTGTCTTTGGCATTGAATTTTTGTGAAAGGTGAGCTTGAGTACTTTGGGATTTGAATGAATGAGTGTTAAGTATTTCCTAAATTTGATGTTTAAGCATTTTGTAGTGAGGTTGATTAACAAAAGGTAAAACTTTATGGAAGAATTTTTGAGCTTCATTGGAGTCTATTCAATTCCAGAAGATTTTTTTCTGCAGAATTTTCTGCAGAATTCTGCGGAATTTTCTGTAGAAATTTCTATTCTAGAAATTCTGTCGGTCCTATGCACCTATACCGAGAATAACCATTGCTAATTTTTACTTAAACTCTCGTGCTGAATCATATGCATTTTGATTTTCCAATTTTTTTTTCGAAATAATTCAAAAAAAATTGATTTTTAGACAGTTTAAAGTGAGAAATTCAAGAAGCATGCAACCCCTAATCTACAGCATGTTATTCTATCTCTCAATAATGATATACATGTACACAAATCTCGTTTGGTTTCCTTATTCTTCTTATTCCTTTTCTTATTTTTGTCTTTATTTTCCATCCTTCTTTTTAACTGTTTTGCTAGCTAACAACGTCATAGTATCGTTATTATCTGCTAAATGCTGACACAGAAAAAAAAATGTAATTGCTTTTCATTATAGCGATAATGGATGTTGTGTGAATCAAGGATGTTTATAAGGAGACGTTTTAAAGGGCGATGAATCTTACAAAATTAGAAACATTGTAGCATTGAATAGATTTTTTAAAGGATTGAGGACAACAATGTTTCACGCCTTTATTAGAAAATAATGAAGTGGATTTGGGGAGATGTTTGTCTTTGGCATTGAATTTTTGTGAAAGGTGAGCTTGAGTACTTTGGGATTTGAATGAATGAGTGTTAAGTATTTCCTAAATTTGATGTTTAAGCATTTTGTAGTGAGGTTGATTAACAAAAGGTAAAACTTTATGGAAGAATTTTTGAGCTTCATTGGAGTCTATTCAATTCCAGAAGATTTTTTAGATTTAAAAGATTTTGTGAGCAGTCTGTAAGAGGTAGCTAAATTGACAAAGTTCGCAACAGTTTAAGACATCAAAACAATATATTCATCTGTGTGTATTCACAATTTTGAATAGGCGATTATTCTTAAATAATGTCAACTTTGAGAAGAGGAAAGAGGTCTAGGGCTGTGTTAAAGTCATATAAAAAAAGATAAGTAGTTCCCTTTACTCCTCCAAAGAGTGTTGGAGCGTTGATTTCAACGTTCCAATATCACTTATCTCAGGCATTGAATGTGAGGATATGTGATAAGCATATCGCTCACGCCTGGGACCTACAGTTTTTGAAGTGGAATCCGAACCACTTTTTTGATGACATTCCTGCCTTTAGCCTTCAAAGGGAGGCTGTGAGTCGCATTCGCAGTGCATATGATTCGAAAAAGGACATGTGAAAAAATTTCCCATGCCGAGTCTCGAACCCATGATCGCAGGGTCGGTGTTGCAATAATTAGGTACCGAAGTACTAAACAATTCCGCCACCGAGCCACTTTGACTTTAAAGTCATATACAAGAAATATTTGTATGAAAATCATTCAATGGTAATCATTTAGAAATGAATATACAAATCTAAAAGCATATAAAAACTTAGTTACACAACTTTTAAAAAATATGCAAAAAAAACTTTTTCTTAATTATAAAATATTAGAAAATATAGAAAAAGTGATAGGTATTTGGAGTCAGTTTTTCTCTTTATTTTCTACTTCCAAAATCACCAAGACATCGTAGATTTTATCGAATAAATTGTAGAAAAACAAAAAAAGCTGAAAAGAAAAATATTCTTTAAAATAACCTTTGACAAAAAAGAAATTTTCCCATTGATAATATTTTCTATGCATTGCATCACATCCTACATACCTTAAAGGATAAGATTACAAAACAATTTATGTATTTAATCTTCTATGACACAATTATGTTATACATAACTTGAGTACATTACCACAAAAAGGAATTTCATGAGTTGTTATAAAATAACTCTCCCAAGGTGTTTGCTTTAATTTTTATTATGGACAGTAAATCAAGATTCTCGACATGATAGATATTTCTTACCACAAGATGTATGACTGTATGATTGCTGTTCATAAATTTTCATTTTGTTTTTGAGATTTTCAGCCTCGAGGCATACATTTCGATTGTCTTCAATGATTACCATTTTTTGGCTCAAAGAAATTTTCAATGAGAACAAGTGTTTGAATTTCTCATGTCCTGCATATCAATTTCTGACATGTGATCAATTTATGTCATATGAATGGCATGCAGAAAACTTTATTGTAAGTGTGCCGGATAGAAATGTGTACATGAGAATTATGAAGTGTGAGATATGGCATGGGAAACAGTAATTTAATCATGTGGAAATGAAGACAAATTGTTGATAAAAGTGATACGTTTGAGCTAGTTTTCTCATGGGATGTGGTGCTTGTTATGTTCATTTTGGTCAATTTTCAAGATTGTTATTTTACTGATTTTTTTTTATGAAACTCTAGAAGGAAGCTTAAATATTCAGCTAGCAATTTCCATTTAAATAATAATCAATTTCCTCATCAGAAAAATAAAGTTCAATTAAATTCACGATAAAAATCAAATATTGAATTTCTAATAGCTTATCGACAGCTGATAGATGTTGCAATTAATTAAATTCATTTTCTCACATTCCAAAACACAAATGATATATTCAACAATTCACGGTTAATTGACGCTAAAACAGAATCAACATTTTTCTAGGATTTAATTAAATTTTAATTTGAATTTTAGATCAAACTTACTGGAGATGGAATTTGATGATCCTTGATAACGTACGACGTCAAAAAAAAAAAGAATTTTATAGAAAAAGAAATTTAAATCGAATAGAAATGGTAGCAAATTTGTGGAAACTCTCATGCAATTCCTATTCATTAAAAAATAACTTTCAAATGAAGTAATTCTCTTACATGAAATATTCAGCAATTTGTAAAATGATGCTGCAAAACTGAAACTAAAAAATTGTCGTCACTGTTGTCATTTACTAACAGTACACTCCGTACAATTTACTCTAGCACTTGCAATGATGTTGTGAAAATTTAAGTTTCATGTTTATTTTTCAAAATTATACTTGAAATATTTTTTCGTTGTTTTTAAATAAGTTTTTGAAGTTGTTATTTTCATCCACATTGCTGCCAATTTTAGAAATTTTTCTTTAATTTATTGATTTTACTTTCATTTTAAACTTTTTACTTTAACGTTATGTTTGACATTTGGTATTTTTAGATGGTTCTACTTAAATATTAAGGCTTTGAAAATCAGTTGACTAAAGAAGGGATGATAAGCTTTCCATCAAATTTCAATCAAGATAGTTGACATTTTTCTGTTGTTTATCGCTTATTTATCCATCCATAAAAATACTATTGACATAATTCTTCCAATCACAATCAGTTCTTTTTTGTAAAGATTGAATGTTCTTAAAGTAAAATTAAAAATGTAAGTAACTACATATTTATAAAGCAATTCTGTGTTACTTAGACGTAATAAGCAAATGATCCCTTTGTTAATATAACCATGAATGCTTAGGAAATGAAATTATTATCTTCTATATTTTAAGCAAAACCTCAAGCAGATTACGGCATTTTAAAAAGTTTGAAGTTCTCACCATAATGGTTAGTGGTAAATTTTTGATGATTTTGAAAAAGCACTTTATTTATTATAAATAAAATTTTCATTTTTATACGCATTTACTGTTTACACAAATTAACTATATTAACGTGATTGGCAATCCTTAATTAAGAAATTTTTATAAAATTATTTTCCTTTGACATGCTTTCAAACTTAAACTATTGTAAAAACTTGTTTTTCAATCTTAAATCAATATTTTGTTAAATTGTTGATACTTTTTAGCGCATTTTCCTCTTGGGAAAAGGACGCTATTATCCGCACTTTGTCTGTCCGTCTGTCTGTCTGTCTGTCTGTCTGTCTGTCTGTCATCGCATCTCCTCCTAGGGATTAAGCTTTTTTGATGCGGTTTTTGGCTTAAAATGTGTGTGACATGTCTGGCTACCATGTAACCAAAAATCAGCACGAATGGTCACTTCCTCTGCTGGAACCAGCGTAAAAAGTGCCAAAAATGCCATTTCTTTGTATGTGTTAGTGTGGTCGAATGCACTAAAATGTTGACTTTTCAAAACCTTAGCTGTCCTCGGTTCGAATCCCACCGATGACAAAAATTTTTTTTTTTTGCTTTTTTTGATACTTTTTTGATTTCTAATGACATATAATATTAAATCATGTCATAATTTTCCATTTTCACAATTTTCCCGAGTTTTTCCGACGATTTTTGTTAAAATTTTCAATATTTTCATACAATTTTCATAGACAATTACTTTTTTTTATATTTTTTTTTTATATTTTATTTAGTTTTTTAGTTTTCTATTTTCATGGATTTTTCATAATTTTTCCGGAAAATTTTGTGAAAATTGTAAAATAATTCACTTTTATTAAAAAAAAACTCATCAATATAAATAATCAAATTGTCACATTGTAATTTCAAAAAAAGAACAGCAATGGCGTAAGTATTAGAGCGCACGAGTACTACCGTGGGGTCTAAGGTTCGATCCTAGCTCCCGGCAAGTAATTTTTTGCTGTTTTACTTTTTTTATTTCTTATGACATATAATATTTATTTATGTGAGTGCGCGACTCCTATCATGAGAGTCAAGGGTTCAAACCTAGCACTTGACCAAATACTTTTTTGCTTTTTAGCGCATTTTTGGAAACTTGTTTTCAAAAAGGAAGCTCAATCATACACTTTGATCGGCAGCAAAAAATCGATGATTGAGATCTCATGATCTAGACATCGTAGAGAGCTCGAGTTTGTTTTATTAGCTTCGTTTTATAAAATTATTTGCGGCAAATGTATTTAGAAGTCTTAAAATTGAGTTTAAACAGCTTAATTATCAAACTTTTAATTTTTTCATACAAAAAAAATATGAGTGTGTTCAGAAATTTGAAATTTAACGGTAAAAAGTAATGGATGTGTTCAGAAATTTAATTTTTTTTCTAACTGAAAAATTTGAATTTCAGAAAACCGTTAAATCGTAAGAATATTTTTTGCATTGCATGTTATGAAAATCGATTTTAATGTATAAACTTTAAGAGAAAGTAAGGGTTTTGATCATTAATTTTAGAAAAGGAGTTTTGATCATTAATTTTAAACTTTTTGTAGTAATATTATGATTAGAGAAACAGCAATAGAGTGATAAAACTTGTCCATCTTTTCTATTAAATCAATTGCTAATCGCTGCGCCAAAAATGCGCTAAAGTCCCTCGATATAAAACACGAGGACTTTTGTAATTTTTTTTAATTCTATGTTGCATAATGTTTTTCGTCGATTTTTTTGTGTCAATTTTAAATTTTTGGGTAAATAAAGAATGGTTATAGTTAAATATTTGGCTTTGTACTTTTGGGGTTTTAATTCTTTGTGTATTTACTGATCGCGGAAAATGCGCTTTCGTCGGTCACGAGTGACCACCGTTATACTTGTTTTTTCTTTTCATCAAAATCAATATTTTTTTGTTCTTTTGAAGAGATTTTCGTGATTTAAATCAATAACTAGTAATGAAGCGGATCACGCTTCATGTGCATATTCACACCGTTCCAAAACTCTATATCGGGTCAGCAAAGCTTCGCTTTGCATAAGTTTGAAGATTAGGATTCCATCAGGTCAGCAAAGCTTCGCTTTGCATAAGTTTGAAGATTAGGATTCCATAGGGTCAGCAAAGCTTCGCTTTGCATAAGTTTGAAGATTAGGATTCGATCGGGTCAGCAAAGCTTCGCTTTGCATAAGTTTGAATATTAGGATTCGATCGGGTCAGCAAAGCTTTGCTTTGCATAAGTTTGAAGATTAGGATTCGATCGGGTCAGCAAAGCTTCGCTTTGCATAAGTTTGAAGATTAGGATTCGATCGGGTCAGCAAAGCTTCGCTTTGCATAAGTTTGAAGATTAGGATTCGATCGGGTCAGCAAAGCTTCGCTTTGCATAAGTTTGAAGATTAGGATTCCATCGGGTCAGCAAAGCTTCGCTTTGCATAAGTTTGAAGATTAGGATTCCATCGGGTCAGCAAAGCTTCGCTTTGCATAAGATTGAAGATTAGGATTCCATCGGGTCAGCAAAGCTTCGCTTTGTATAAGTTTGAAGATTAGGATTCGATCGGGTCAGCAAAGCTTCGCTTTGCATAAGTTTGAAGATTAGGATTCCATCGGGTCAGCAAAGCTTCGCTTTACATAAGTTTGAAGATTAGGATTCCATCAGGTCAGCAAAGCTTCGCTTTGCATAAGATTGAAGATTAGGATTCCATCGGGTCAGCAAAGCTTCGCTTTGCATAAGTTTGAAGATTAGGATTCGATCGGGTCAGCAAAGCTTCGCTTTGCATAAGATTGAAAACAAAAGTTCCTAAGAAAATCGAAAATTTTCACATTTGGACTCAATTTTGAAGCACTAATTGATGTTTTTGGATATGACAATGTGTGTACGTCTTTTAGGTCTATTTATAAGCTACAATAATCACAAGTTTCTGGAATTTTTAAGACTGAACTGTAAGTACAGGAGGGTGAAACGTCCCAAAAATGCCAATTTTTTGAAATTTTTCGACTATTTAACCATCTAAAATTGGATTAAAAATATTTTTGTTATTTTTTCATAAAAGTTCTTGAACTTATTGATCGAATACAGAAAAGTTTAAAAAAATCCATCCATACAGTTAGTCACACGATTTTTTTGAAAATTTTATATTGTAGGGGGTGTACAGGTGACTAAAAAAGTTTTTTTTGTATTTTTTCTCAACAAAACTTCATATTTTATTGATTCTGGTCAAAAAAGTTCAATCCGCAATTTATGTGATATTTTTTAAATGTATTTTGCAATAATCGGCTAAAATATGCTTAAAAAACACACTATTTTGTTAATTTCTCAGAATCGTCTGCATGGTTCGGCACCAATAGATTCACAGCTCTTTTGGGTGACAATGCGCACATTTTGAGACATTTTTGACATAAAATGGTGTTTTCGTAGTTGAGTTCTCCATCCGACAAACTTGCTTGTGTGCTCACACCACCACTATTTGGGGTCGTGTCCGAAGGTATCAAAACCATTTTCAAAGCGGTTTTTTGTATTTTGTAGATAATTTTGAGGCCGAACTTTTCACACCGAACAGTTTATGAAAATTTTGAGTTTTGGCGCCAAAAAACTAAAAAAACGATTTTTCAAGTGTATCGAAATCAATATATTCACAACGTGAAACGGTGTGAATATGAAAATATAACAAGGCTGTGAAGGTATTATACATACTAAAACTAAATAATTCTATTTTAAGAGACCAAAATAACACACAAATGTGATTATGGATTATACTGAAACGCTTTCACAACTCATTAAGTCATTAGAAAAGTTTAACTGCCTTAATAATTCACAAACCTTTTTTCTCTTCTGTTCAAATTAAAGAAATCTTATTAAGAAAGAAGAAAATTAGTTAACTTTTTGTGCTACAAGAAGGAAAACTGTGGAAGAAAACAAAAAAAATCTTTGTGTCTGTGAAAATTTGTATTGAAAAGAATTTTCCCATAGAAATTAATTTAGCGTGACATGAGTGCTTCAAATGTTTGTTTAACGAAAGCTTTTTGCCGTTTCAAGGTTGATAAATTTTATTTGTAAAAAAAAATTGAATTATTAAAGTTTATCAATTTCAATTTTCATTTTGTTCTGTCGAAATCTTTTAAGTAAGCAACATCTTGGCGCAAAATGCCTAGAACAATTTTTAAAGCTTTAAATTTCAAAAAAAAAAATAAAATTTCGAAAAAAAATTTAAAATTTCAAAAAAATCAATTTTTAACGTTTAAAGTTTAAGTTTTCATTATTTCCCTCTTTGTCCATATCAACCTCATTGAGTAGACATCCATGTCTCATTTTGTACACTTTTGAATAATCTTCAACATTCATATCTATAAATAGAAGCACAAAAAAGTGTCAAGATCCTTTTTATTCATAAAGAAAGGAAAGAAAAATGAATATCTAATAAAATTTTATATTTTAACAGAATGTTATCTCCTCCAGTGGTAGCACAAGACATAGAGAATAAGAACAAAAGTAATAATAATAATAAGAAGTCAAAACATTTTTCCCCAAAAGAGTGCTGGAAGAAGTAACAAAACATGTGTATATGCAAATGCTCAAAAAATCCCACAAATTCAAAATAGCAAATAGTTTTCCCATTTGGCTATGTGGATATTATTTTGTATAAACTGAATCTGTTGCTTTCTGAAAATTTATATGATAACGGCCATGTGGCGACATAAAGCATCTGCATACTTTCTCATTTGTGGATGGATAAGATGTTTGAATAAGCAACGCGATTTTAATGTTTGAAGAGATATCAGTTCCTCATGTGATTATGGAAGTATGTGTATGTGTGTGTACGTGAATGTTAATTAAAAATTTAAATATTGGAAAATATGCGTGAACATTCATAGAAGATTGTTTTCTATATTTTCATGGAAATTCTAAAAAAAATATTCTTATTCTTGCCCTTTTTTAACATTAATTTCTTTCCTTTCCCTTTCCTACAACAATCTTGTTAAAATATTTGAAGAATAAGAAGAATTTGGATCTCATTGGATTAATCTTTTTAGAAAATCTTCATATGACTATAGTATATTGTTAGTTTGAAAACAAAATGAGATTGATTCATCATCAGTGCAACTCAATGTGATATGATTTAACTGGTATTTTGACATAATTTTCAATTTTTGATTAGTTTGGAATTGAAACTTGATTTTTCCTAGTTTAGTTTTCAAAAATAAATCAAATTAGCAAATTTTCTTTCATATTTTTTTCCATGACAACAAATTATTAAAAAATTTCATTAAAAAAATAAATTTTCAAAAATAAAAACTTCAACATTAAGTTCGATAGGTAGGTGTCAAAAAAATCATTAAAACTTTTTTGATAACTAATTTGTAAAGTATAAGGAAAAAAAGTTCGACAAAAATTTTAAATCATTATAGAAGAATTTTCATCTTAGTCATCTGAAAAGGATTGACATTGAGAAGACAGACGAGGAATTGAATATTTACAAAAAAAAAGTTGTTTAAAATTTCAATTTGTCATTTTAATTTAAAAGTCAAATATGTACATAACATAGTTCTCAAAAGCAAATTACACTAATCAAATTTCAATAACAAACTCAAATATTTAAAAGAATAGAACTTAAACAGATTAGATGCTAATTTATTCGTACTTAGCAATGAAATTCTACAGAATTTTTATCACCTCAAGTGAATAAATTTATGATTGTTAAATTTTTCATATTCACACCGTTTCACGTTGTGAATATATTGATTTCGATACACTTGAAAAATCGTTTTTTTAGTTTTTTGGCGCCAAAACTCAAAATTTTCATAAACTGTTCGGTGTGAAAAGTTCGGCCTCAAAATTATCTACAAAATACAAAAAACCGCTTTGAAAATGGTTTTGATACCTTCGGACACGACCCCAAATAGTGGTGGTGTGAGCACACAAGCAAGTTTGTCGGATGGAGAACTCAACTACGAAAACACCATTTTATGTCAAAAATGTCTCAAAATGTGCGCATTGTCACCCAAAAGAGCTGTGAATCTATTGGTGCCGAACCATGCAGACGATTCTGAGAAATTAACAAAATAGTGTGTTTTTTAAGCATATTTTAGCCGATTATTGCAAAATACATTTAAAAAATATCACATAAATTGCGGATTGAACTTTTTTGACCAGAATCAATAAAATATGAAGTTTTGTTGAGAAAAAATACAAAAAAACTTTTTTAGTCACCTGTACACCCCCTACAATATAAAATTTTCAAAAAAATCGTGTGACTAACTGTATGGATGGATTTTTTTGAACTTTTCTGTATTCGATCAATAAGTTCAAGAACTTTTATGAAAAAATAACAAAAATATTTTAATCCAATTTTAGATGGTTAAATAGTCGAAAAATTTCAAAAAATTGGCATTTTTGGGACGTTTCACCCTCCTGTACTTACAGTTCAGTCTTAAAAATTCCAGAAACTTGTGATTATTGTAGCTTATAAATAGACCTAAAAGACGTACACACATTGTCATATCCAAAAACATCAATTAGTGCTTCAAAATTGAGTCCAAATGTGAAAATTTTCGATTTTCTTAGGAACTTTTGTTTTCAATCTTATGCAAAGCGAAGCTTTGCTGACCCGATCGAATCCTAATCTTCAAACTTATGCAAAGCGAAGCTTTGCTGACCCGATGGAATCCTAATCTTCAATCTTATGCAAAGCGAAGCTTTGCTGACCTGATCGAATCCTAATCTTCAAACTTATGCAAAGCGAAGCTTTGCTGACCCGATCGAATCCTAATATTCAAACTTATGCAAAGCGAAGCTTTGCTGACCCGATCGAATCCTAATCTTCAAACTTATACAAAGCGAAGCTTTGCTGACCCGATCGAATCCTAATATTCAAACTTATACAAAGCGAAGCTTTGCTGACCCGATGGAATCCTAATCTTCAATCTTATGCAAAGCGAAGCTTTGCATAAGACCCGATGGAATCCTAATCTTCAAACTTATGCAAAGCGAAGCTTTGCTGACCCGATCGAATCCTAATCTTCAAACTTATGCAAAGCGAAGCTTTGCTGACCCGATCGAATCCTAATCTTCAAACTTATGCAAAGCGAAGCTTTGCTGACCCGATCGAATCCTAATCTTCAAACTTATGCAAAGCGAAGCTTTGCTGACCCGATCGAATCCTAATATTCAAACTTATGCAAAGCGAAGCTTTGCTGACCCGATCGAATCCTAATCTTCAAACTTATGTAAAGCGAAGCTTTGCTGACCCGATGGAATCCTAATCTTCAAACTTATGCAAAGCGAAGCTTTGCTGACCCGATCGAATCCTAATCTTCAAACTTATACAAAGCGAAGCTTTGCTGACCCGATGGAATCCTAATCTTCAATCTTATGCAAAGCGAAGCTTTGCATAAGACCCGATGGAATCCTAATCTTCAAACTTATGCAAAGCGAAGCTTTGCTGACCCGATCGAATCCTAATCTTCAAACTTATGCAAAGCGAAGCTTTGCTGACCCGATCGAATCCTAATCTTCAAACTTATGCAAAGCGAAGCTTTGCTGACCCGATCGAATCCTAATCTTCAAACTTATGCAAAGCGAAGCTTTGCTGACCCGATCGAATCCTAATATTCAAACTTATGCAAAGCGAAGCTTTGCTGACCCGATCGAATCCTAATCTTCAAACTTATGCAAAGCGAAGCTTTGCTGACCCGATCGAATCCTAATCTTCAAACTTATGCAAAGCGAAGCTTTGCTGACCCGATCGAATCCTAATCTTCAAACTTATGCAAAGCGAAGCTTTGCTGACCCGATCGAATCCTAATCTTCAAACTTATGCAAAGCGAAGCATTGCTGACAGATCGAATCGAATCTAATATTAAAAATTATGCAAAGCGAAGCTTTGCTGACCCGATCGAATCCTAATCTTCAAACTTATGCAAAGCGAAGCTTTGCTGACCCTATGGAATCCTAATCTTCAAACTTATGCAAAGCGAAGCTTTGCTGACCTGATGGAATCCTAATCTTCAAACTTATGCAAAGCGAAGCTTTGCTGACCCGATATAGAGTTTTGGAACGGTGTGAATATGCACATGAAGCGTGATCCGCTTCATTACTAGTTCTGTTTGAATTGAATTCTACTAAAAATTAAAACAACAAAATTAAGGAACTTTTGGAAGTCACATGAATGTCGCGTTTAGAATAAAGTTCAAGAGTTTTTGAAGAACAAAAGAAAATTTTACCAAGCTTTATTTGCATGCCTCCGCTTACTCTTTTTAAATTAATTTAAATCCATGTAAATTTGTCTCCAATTTCTACGGATATTAAAAAAATCTTTTCCTTTTCTTTGTCACATTCCATCAATTTTGCTTGCTTATAAAGAAGATAAGAAAAAGTTGAGGAAAAAGAATTTTTCATAAAGAAAATTTTCACGAAGGTGTTGAGTGAAGGAGAAAAAAAGTTTTCGTATTTTTTCGCTTGATATGAGCAGTAGAAAGAAGAGACGAGTATTAAATGTTCAAAAAAAATTATTATTTGAGCGCATTTATTTTCCCTAGCGCTTAGAAGGGAGAAAGGGGTCTAAGATTTTGTTACACTTCAAATAAAATTTTTCAAAATCCCATACAAAATTTGTTATGTCCAGGAGGGGGTAAAAATGGTAATTTTTAGCACTAAAAATTTTATAAATAACACCAAATTCATTTTTATTTCATTTAACTGAATATGATCTGGATTTTATGGTTTTCAAAAAACTTAAATTTGTAGTATCCTTTAAATTGTCATCCTTTGACAAATCGACCCCTTTAAAAATCTGTAAAATCTATCATGAACATTAAAGATCGAAAAGAATTTGATTTCATGCGAAAACGAAAAAGTTTTTAATCAAACTTTGCTTCAAACTCCTTTAAACAGCTCCTGTTGTTTATTCTATTATTACAGAATAACAAAAGCATGCACTTTTGAGAGTTTAAATTGAATGAAGTACACTAAAGTTATTTGTAAAGAACCTTACAAAGTGTTACGAGTGCTGCAATCATTTATTTATTTATTTATTCTGTAAACAACCTAATGATCATGCTGATGATGATGATAATGTAAATTTTTTGTAGAAATTTACCAGAAAGCATCAGGGTTCTATTGACGTAAACTCTCTGTCTCTCTTCCATGAATATTTTTGCAAACACTTGAAATGCAAATGCAATTCCTTTAAAAGCATTTAATGGATTAAATCTCACAATTACTACAAAGTGTGTAATTAACATAAATATTGTTAGAGATGAAAATTTGCTTCCAGTTCCATCAACTGACAATTAAAATTTCTGTTTCCTTGGCTTTTGGTTTTTTACTCACTTTTTACAACTGAATCTCATTAAAAATTTTTGTTCTCCATTGAAATGAACAGACGGAACAAAAATCAATTAATTAAAACTTTTTTTTTACTTACTTTCAACTTTTGCCAATAAGCAAGTCTGTTTACTTTTTTCATCCATAGAACTCTTACAACATCAACCCTCGGACAACAAATAAACGATGATATTGATTTTTTGAGGAACGCAATTCAAATGGCTGTTGAGAATGATACTCAATTTGATGAGGAGAGCTTTGAGCAACAGGATGATTATAGCAGGTAATTTTGCCATAAATATTCCGATTATAATCATGTGAAGCACAACATGACATAACATATTCAAGTGAATAGATGAGTGCTGTTTTTATAGAAGGAATTTTGGAAAAATAACTCTAAGCTTTGTTTTAGGTATATTGTATTGTTAAAGGCTGTATTTTTTATTTTGAAAGGGATCATGCTTGATTATATTTTGAAAGGAAATAAATTGCTCAGTCGAAATAAATCTTTAAATTTTATTTTTCTGTGAACATTTTTTGTTTTTCGTAGCTTTTGAAAAGGAAATTTGCTTGATTTTGATATAGGACCGTTCACTTATTACGTCTTCTTTTCATGGGATTCTTTACCCCAAGTTTTGGTACAGATAAAACAAATAAATATATATCAAGAGGGTACGAGAGGAGGGTTTAAAAATTGGTTTTTCTGTAACGCAACTAATGAACGGCCTCTATCTATTTACATAGACAGTTTAGGGGTCGTTTGTAAAATTCGTAACGCTTAGAGAGGAGGGAGGGGTCGAAGATTTTGATCAATAAATAAATTGAAAGCTAAAACTAAAAATATTTAATTATTTATGATTTTTTTATAAAACAAATTTTTTTGAAATGTATATATTTTCACTTTATTGACATCACGTCACATGAAAAATTTACCAAAAAACTTGTTAAGCTTAAAAACATACGTAAATGTAGATGTATAAAAAAAAAAAAAAATAATGGAAAAATCAGTTTTAATGCAATTTTTTATCCAATCCAGCTATTCCATCTGTTTGCAACACTTGTTTTTAGTCCACCAACTTTCTTCTTCAATGATTTCCACATTCCTTTTTCAGTCGTTGTATCTGACGACTCTATTGTTGTGAATTCTTCAATATTTGCTGGATTTTCATCTGATTCTGGTGTTGTTGAACTTGCAACATCTACTTTGTACTCTATTGGTTGTTCTGAGGATTCGATAATGTTGTTAGGCTGGGTGGTTAAGGTTGAAATTGTTGTAGGTAGTTCAGTCGTTGTAGATTCTGTAGTAACTTTAAGTTTTTCAGTAGACGTACTTAAATCAGATTTCTCACTCAATTTTGGACTCTCATTCTTGACACACACATTATTCGTAATGTATCCTTTGTCCGAATCATATCCAATGTTTTTCCTGAATTTGCAATTCCAATCATTTACATTAAGCTTTTTCTCACTCAAATCCCCAAACGACAATGTCAGAATGTAAAAGTTTTCCAAATTCTCTACAGAGCAGCATTGTTCATGAACAAAAAATACAATTTCTGAAATGTCATTAAATGAAAAGTTGTATCTATGCAAAGTTCCATAATGCTCATGTAAAACTAGTTTTTTTACAGGATTCTCCCATGCCGATACTATTTTCGTCCACTTATTTAATTGAATTTCCGACAAATTATTATTGTCAACATTAATTTCATTTGATTTACATGCAGACAAATCTAATTCCGATAAATTATTGAAATCAAATTGGACATAGTCCAAATTTGGCAGCTTTTCGAATTGTTCATCATTAAATGATGTCAACAGGTTGTGTCCCAAGTTCAAAGTTTCAAGTTTCTCATTCTTTATGAATAAATTATCTGGAATGTTTGAAAGATTGTTATAGGATATTGAGAAGTGCAACAGATTTGGCAAATAGTCGAGTAGATTGGAGGGTAAAGTAATCAATTGATTATAGTCAAGAACAAGTATTTCTAAATAATTGAGTCCATAGAATGCACGTGGATGAATATCACTAATTTGATTATGTTGTAAGGCAATGATTTTCAACTGCGAACATGATGAAAAAGTTTCACTTTCAATCTTTGAAATTTGATTAAATCGCGCCAAAAAATATCTTAATTGACTTGCATTTTGAAAGTTATCACATTGAATAGCTTGCAGATGTGTTTGTTCAACATCGAGATGTTTAAGTTGTGGAAATTTGATGAAAATGTCTGATGGAACTGAATAAATTTCTGATTGACGGAATGTAACAGCTTCAACTGATGAATTTCTATCTACAACAATTATTTGCGTTGTTTCGTATTTAAAAACATTTTTAAATCCACATTGAAGACCCCGTTCCGTTTCCTTGATAAATTCACACTCAATGGATTGTAGTTCCGCTTGAGTAATTGTTATTGTTGCTATTAATAAAAGAAATAAACACCTGCGAAAATGGAAACAGATTTTTGAGCTAATTTTTAAGCATGAGAAAATTATTTTAATTACCTTAATATCATCTCTAATTTATTTTTATGAACTTCACTCTATAGCTGTTGAACATTAAATGACTATGCTCATCCTTATTGACTCTCAGAGTATTTAATAAGAATATTTACAGTAAAAATAATCCCAAATATTTAAAGATAGACAGTCAACAAAGTATCAGAACAACAGAGGGAATTGTCTTTAAATGACGACTGTATGAATCTCAGATGCGTAGTTAATGAAAGAAAACGCTGTCTTTGGTGTATAAACTCTCTAACTTTGGTAGAGTTCTTGAGAAAATTTGGATCTATTCTGGTATCTACGGATAAAAATATTCGGGTTCTCCACTAACGTATCTCAAAGGTTTTGTAACCTACTACTAACCACTTGGTCACCATAGCAAATTCAATGCCTAATATTGTGTAACCCCATGTAACCGTTGTTCAAAAAGGAGAAAATCTTTAAAATTCAATAATTTTACCAATTTTATAGACATAACTTACAAACAACCCCAAACAGAAGTGAACCTTTTTAAAAAATCTTATTAATAGCCATCCTCATCAAGATTTAATTAAATAATTAATATTGATGCTGAGTCGACTCTGTTATTGAGAAAGGTTATCAGTTCAAATGAGCTTATTTTGTTGTTCTTCTCAACTCTCCCAACGTCATATTCTCTGAACTCAATGATGATACATTTTGTTTTAATAAAATGTGATAAGGTTCTGTGAGTCATCATTCAAATAATTCAAATTGTTTTGAAAGATTTTTCTGTAAGATGAAATACCTAGATTGCTTTGGACATTGTAAAATTTTTAGCAATACTTATATCATTTATAGGGTTAAAATTCTGTATTGTTTAGTTTCGCAAATTAGACACCCTTGATATCTCTTTGAAATGATAATTTAGTTGCGGTTCGTCATGGTTTTCTGTAAAATTACATTAAATCATACAGTTCGCTTGCTTCTCGATACAATTGATGTGTTTTTTTTTCAAAAATATGCCTTTGATTTTTTTCTAATTTCAAGTTCATTAAATTTTGATCTTCACAAATTTTAATAAAAGCTTAAAATTTACCCAAATAATGTCTGATACTAAAAGTATTTCTATATGAAAAAAAATTGCTTAAAATGTAGAAGAATTTCCAAACTTTTCTATAATATCATTTGAAATTGTCTCATCAACATCCATATATAAAAATATCCACATTGCCTTGAGATACTTCAACCACAATAAAAGTTCATTAACATTGACAAGTTTACCAAAAAATAAGCAAAAAACTTTTTTTCAAGAAGATAATCTTATCTAGAATCTCTCTTGATATCCAACTTGATTTCGAATCTTGATGAATTAAAGTTATTTGTTCTCGACTTGTAGACACAATTGACAACAAATTAATTCTATTGAACTTTTGGTCTGAGGTTTGATGGACATACACAAAATCATGAGAAAATATTGGTTTGTTTGTAAGGAGTAAACAATTTGAGGATTTTTAAAAGTTTTTCAAAGTGTCATCTGTGGATTATTTTGGATGATGCTGACTTAAAACATTAATCAATATAAAGTCGTAAAAATTAAAAAGTTAGTTAGATTAATCAGTGAAATTTTGGAGAAATTTTAAGCTTAATTTATTGTTTTCCAATACCTTTAAATTAATGTCTTCTTATATATCAATCGCAATCTTTAACCTGCAAAAAGATTATCCTCTGCCTATTCTACAATTTCAAGAATATAAGCATATTCAGTATTCAATTTCATGCTAAATTTGATTCAATATTCTCTTTGTCCATCTCTCAAAAATAAAATTCTCCCAAGCATGAATGAATACTGAAGCCAAAGCAACATAATCAATCATAAACAACCCTACCCAACAAGAATTCAGACCTATTCTTTCCTTAAAGAATTTTCTATAAAATGATTTTAAATTACCTTAAATGAAGTCTCGTGTGCTGAATAATTTTTATTGTTGCTTGAATAGCACATGACAAAAACAACTTGAAGCCTTTAAAACAGTCTTTACTTTCTAAAGATTCATAGACGAGCCTTTTAAAAGCACATTATCATCTATTTAAACAATTATTCCATACTCTTCATTTTTAGCGCATTTTTGAAAACTTGTTTTCAAAAAGGAAGCTCAATCATGCACTTTGATCGGTCGTTCGGTCGTTCGGGTCCCAATTATCTCTTGATCTAGACTTCGTAGCAAGCTCGGAATTGTTTTAATAGCTTCATTGAATGTTTTTATTTCCGCCGTTTTTATTGAAAAGTCAAAAAACACTCATTAAATAGCTTAATTCATCAATTTTATATTTCAAAAAAAATATGTAAACAATGCAGGGCAAAGCTATGCTGATGAGAAATTTGAATTTTTTCTAACCGTTAAAAAATTTGAAATTTTTTTGACCGTTATTTCGGATTAAATTTTTTTCTTTTATACACCTTAATTAATTAACATTCAATTTTTTCATACAAAACAAACATAAGTGAGTTTAGAAATTTGAAAAATAATGGATGTGTTCAGAAATTTAAATTTTTCGCTGATGGAAAATTTTGAATTTCAAAAAACCGGTAAATCGTAAAGCTATTATTTGCATTGAACATTAAAAAAATCAATTTTAAAGGAATTTTGATCTTTAGTTTTAAACTTATTATTGAAATGCATTATGACAAAAGAAACAGCAATAGAGTTTTAAAACTCGACATTCTTTTCTATTTAATCAATTGCTAATCGCTGCGTCAAAAATGCGCTGAAGTCCCTCGATATAAACGAGGACTTTTGTAATTTTTTACAATTCTTTCTTTTATTCACTTTAAATCCACATCCAACATCCAAAAACCATCAACATGTAAATATAAAAAAAAAAATCATAGCGATGAAAATGATGATGTTGACAGACGTAATGAGGGAAAAATTTACAATCTCACTGATATATTATCAACAGCATCAAGTGATATATATGAACAGCAACAACAACAATTTTATTTGCATAATCATCTACATTATGTGCCATCTGATATAGCAGCACCAACAACAATTATGTCGACCGAAAAGGAAAAGACAAAAGAGCGATATTACATATACAGTCACACTAAGAGAGTCGATAATGATGAAGATACGAGGATAAATAATCAAATCACAGACGAAAGTACAGGAACAGATGATAAAATACGAAAAGCAAGATCATCGTCATCGTCTGACAGGAAGCAAGTTAGTCGTAATATTTCACTTGTCCTGGAGAATCTCTTGATGAGTTATGAGAACTCACAGCTTCCAACACATGGAGAAGGTTTGTTGCTAAGATTTTTTATTTTTTAGAATTTTTATTGAGTTTCTACTGAATTGAATTTTATTACACATTTTTATTGACTTCTGTTATGTCTGTTTGATGATTTATTGGATTTTGACTTGTTTGTTCCTGTATTGACTTCAATTGATGATGCTTTAAAGAACATTTCTACGAAATCTGTTACATGTTTTGGAATGTAAAATTTGGGGTTGTTTGAAGATTATGTAAGGGTCCATTTACTTAGTTCGCTATGCAGATAACGAATTTTTTGATCCCCTCCTCCTTGTCCGAAAGAAAATGTACGAAGTTAATAGCCCCTATTTTTTAAATTTCGAATGTTTGAAACTTAAGTTTGCTCATTTTATAAGTTACATAACATATGAATGATTCCCACGTGTTTCTTACAACTCTTTTCAATTTAAAACGACAGGGATGAAAGAAAAAGTATTGAATTTTGAAGTCTGCATGTTCAGGCATGAATTTTTGTCACACGTTGGTTTCAAATAAAACTGTTGTATTCAAAATATTTATTGTAATAAAAAGTGAGGTTTTAGATTCGTCATTCATTTCAATGGCTTAAATTAAATTTGTTCGATGCAGACTGCTTTAAAGCTTGAATATTTTTTTCTCCATAAAGGCAATAAAATTCGGTTTCATAAAGAATTTTCCTTCTTTTTTAAAAAATATTCATGTCATAAAAACATGAACATTGAAATTGCGAACACTACACATACGACATACGACTTAATTTTCCTTTAAATAATGACACATATTTATTATTATATATAGAGGCACTTTGTCGTTCATGTGTACTTATTCATAAATAGCTTGTCATTACTATTGTTGTTATGATACTTATTGAATGCTGTACACATACAAAAAAAGAGAAAATCTTTTTTTATTTTCGTTGCTACGGTTAAAAAATTGATTTTTCTTCTTGGAAATGAGGAAGAAAATTTACATGACTTTTTCATAAGAATTCATGCATTCATAGAGATTTAAATGTGATGGTCTGTTTTTGTTATGACAGAGACCTTATCAGTTGAACATTGATTTTTCATTCAATATTATTTTTAAACTATTTGTGTTATTTTTTGTGCTATTTTGGGAATAAATGATTCATTTTGGCTTGGTTGTCATGGCTGGATCTAGCTCCTTTATACTTTGAAATATTCATGGATGTGACAGTGGCGTAGCCAAAATTTCGTAAAATATAAATGAAAATTTAATTTTTTGCATGAAAAAATTAGGGATAAATATTCATCAATTCACATCCCCTAATTACACCACTATATGATGATAAAACTTTTACTAGCATTAAAAAGTGCCAAAATATTTTTGGGATTCAAATTTATTAAGCTAAGATGAAAAGTTTTAAATGAAATTTTTCAAAAAATTTTGAAAACTAATTTTTTAAAAAATATTGACTTATAATAATTGGGGTTTAAAAATCAGTTGTAAAATTACGACAAATGCGCATTAAATTTTTAAAAATCTTTTAAAACTTTTATTTCTTTCTTGTATACACCTTTATCCCCTATGTACATTCAAAAACCATAACAAAAGATTTTTTTTATGCAATGAAATTTGGAATGAATGATACGTTTAAAAAAATGACACAAAGAAAAACTGTCGATTTATCGTCGGTATTGCGATTTTCTTTAAAACATCATCCCTTATTCTTCCTAGATGCATGCAAAGCATTAATATTCATGAGTTGTGTTATTTATCATCGAAATATTTTTCTTTTCTGCATCTATCTAGGCATACCAACAAAAATTCGAACAAATATTTTGATAAGATCTATGGGACCAGTTAGTGAGAAAGCTATGGTGAGTATATATGACTGTGCATCATTCATCTTATGTTGCATAATGATATTTGGTTAAAGATATATACATAAAATATGCTAGCAGTTTGTGCTATCTCTAAAAATGACGGATTTTTAAAAAAATATCTTTAAAGTTACAATTTCAATTCCAGATCTTGTAAGATTTCTTCTTGAGTCGAAGCTTTCACTATATCTTGAAGATATCATACTTAGAAACTTCATTTAACAGAAATAATTAGAAAATGCCATTTTCAGTAAACAATAGAAATTCTTGGAACTTTTTACTTGAAATTCCTTTCATGACCCAATTAAACATGATTCTCATCTAATTAACGCCATTATTTTTACTTTCTATCTTATTTAGGATTATTCAATGGATTGCTACTTTCGTCAATATTGGCGTGACAAAAGACTTAGCTTCAAGTCACCATTTAAAAGCTTGTCATTGAGCATTAAAGTGAGAACATAATGGACATTAATTTTTTTGAAATGTCATTTTGTAAACAATGCATTGAAAAATTTTTTTTTATTTCTTTCAAGATGCTCGAAAGGATGTGGAAACCGGATACTTATTTTTAGTAAGTTAATCCTTTACAATTTAATGCTTAGCTTTATGTGGGATGTATTTTTATCCTCATTGATGATTTTTTTTACAAACAAGAAATTCTTCATGAAATATTTCAAGCAGAAAATGCGTGGGTACTGCAAAAAAGATGATCAGAAAATTGAACAAGAATATTATAGATAATTAAGTCTGTCAATTGAGTCTTGTATCGCAAATTCCTTTTTCTTGCGTTCAATTTAATAAATTTTCTTCAGTCAATTAATTTAATGTCTTTATAATGAACATCAAAGTGATCTGCTTTATGAGTTTCATCAATAATTAAGGAATGCTTGAAAAGGATCAGAATGTTAAATATGATGCGCCCATAAGGCAATAAATTGATTTTATCTGGTTAATGTTAATAGCATAATTAGTTTTGTTGCTTTCATGAGAGAATCTTTTAAATTTCTTTCTTTTCATGTCTTAAGATTTCAATTGAATATAAAGTTTAAAAAATTATTAATAATTTTTCGCATCTTAAGTGCGTTCAGAAATTTTTTGAATGTTTTGTGCATTTAGCGAAATTTCGCATCTTGAGTGCGTTCAGAAAAAATCATTTGCATCCTTTATTAAATACTAACTTAAAATTATTTATTTTTTCAATCCACTTGCAGTAACGCAAAAAAGAGTCACATCCACACAATTACAGTTCCAAATAAGCTTTTAAGACTGTCTGAAAATGGAGATATTTTGTACTCGATGAGGTCTGATGATTTTACATTTAAGTTCATTAACCCCACATCCCATATTTCCGTTCCCAAAATATATAATTTATCACTCAAATGTCCTTTCCTATTTTTTTTTTTTTTTTTTCAATTTCATCCTTAAATTATATTTTCATGATTAAAAAAAGTAACTGAGGGATACTCCATACATGAGACTAATGGTTTAGGGTTTGAAAATGAAAAATAATGAATCATTCCGTTTTTTGTGTCTCTACCCCCATCTTCCTTTTCACACATTTTAATGCTCAGCAACTAACTAAAAAGATTCTTTTTCCTTCATATTTTTTGAACAATGTAATTTTTTTTTCTTTCTTCTTTATGCCTTTAAAAAAATGGAAATGGAAACAAAAATATCTGTGAAGGCTAACAATACGCGCAAGCTGTCCAATGCAACTGAGAAATTTTCCAATGGACCGTCAAAGTTGTCCTCTCATTTTGGGATCTTGTAAGTTTTTTTTTTTTGTCTTCTATTTTTTAAGATTATTATTCATCATAAAATGTCCTTCGGAACTTTTCTTTTCAATCCCTTCTCAAGATGCTTACACAAACAAGGAAGTTGTATATGAATGGTACAACAATAATTCTGTAAGTTTTGATTCCGGCATGGCGTTGAGGTAATGAAATATGATGATACTTCTAAATTCCTTTTTCTTTACGAGTCTAACTGGATGACATTTTGCTTTTTTCTTCGCTTTTTTGTCTCTCTGTTCTGTGCCATTCTTAGTCAGTTTGATTTAATTAGTTTTCGTCAAGAGAATTTAACCCTTAGACGACGAGAGGGTGATTTTAGTACACTTCAAGTGCTTTTCAACTTGCAACGTCATACTGGTTATTTCTTAATTCAGGTAATTATAAAGGATCATAAATTATATTCTAATTACCTGTCTACTATCCAAAAGGTTTATGTACCTTGCATCCTCATCGTCATCTTATCATGGGTTTCATTTTGGATACATCGAGAAGCAACAAGTGATAGAGTTGGACTTGGCATAACGACTGTTTTAACACTCTCAACTATTTCATTGGATTCGAGGACAGACTTACCAAAAGTTCGATATGCAACAGCATTGGATTGGTTTTTATTAATGAGCTTTTTCTACTGCATCGCAACATTGTTAGAGTTTGCTGGTGTTCATTATTTTACAAAAGTTGGAAGTGGGGAGATTCCAATTTCAGATGCTGGTATGAGTAAAAGTTGTATGTGAGTGTCAATGAACCTTATATTGTGCTCTAATTCCTTTTAGATGATGATGAATGGGAAGATGTAGACACAGTAGAAGAAATTGGAGGAACGCTAAATCATTCCTTGGTATCATCACGAGATTCACCACAGCGATTGCTTAATAATCGTCTTCGAAATTCAATGATCTGTCCAATATATAATGAAGCTTATAATTCTACACATTCTGAATCACAATCGGGAACGCATTCACATTTATCGACAATGGAAAGAACCACACAAACCGAGCCACCAAGAAAACCAAAATGGAAACAATTTTGGCTTTGTTTTCTCGGTGACGATGAGTTTAGGAAGCAAAGAGCTCGAGAGGCTAATGCTGGGTCGAAGAAACATGTCAATTCAGTATCATTAATTGATCGTGCTGCCCGAGTTGCTTTTCCAAGTAAGTCACAATCTAAATACAATCTTTAGGTCTTATTCATTCGATTTCTTTCTTTCTTTCTTTTTCCTGTCCTTTTTTTACAGCTTCATTTGGAATTCTGAATCTGCTTTATTGGCTCTTTTTATATTATCATGATACATTTCATTCAACACTACCAGCCTAATTTGACTGAAACATCAACTGAATAAAATTCATCATGTAATGACAACACAGATTTTTTTTCATATCTATTGTCCAATAAGCTCAAGGTCGAATGATAAGAAATTGACATCATTTAATAGATTAACCTTGATAATATAGCTATCGATAATCAGATCATGTTTATGATGATTCAGAAATTGAACTAATCATTAGGACATCATAAACATTAAAGGGATTGGTTTGGGAATATCCTATAAATGATGTTTAAAACTATGGGAGTCTGTGAATTTTTAAAATTGATTCTTTAATAATTTCATTATTCGTTGAGCTTTTAGAATTTATTTAATTGTATGATCCATACTGGACTGTATTCTAAATTCTATTAGAAAAATAAGATCATTACTAATGATGTGTCAAGGATAATCATGATAGTGAAAGGGAAATGAAAGAATTGCTCCGAATAAATTACCAATGGGACTCGAACACATTTTCTACGATTAATTGTCGCATGCTTAACCGCTGAGCTATCGGGGGTTTCTCGATTTCATAGGAAAATGCATATAAGGTCCACTCTATTCATTTTCCTTACACTATCTTTGACATGAAATTATATCCTTAAAAATAATTTCCGTTCTTCTCACGCTAATCTCACAATATCTTTTAAGAAAAAATTACAAAAGTCCTCGTGTTTTATATCGAGGGACTTCAGCGCATTTTTGACGCAGCGATTAGCAATTGATTAAATAGAAAAGAATGTCGAGTTTTAAAACTCTATTGCTGTTTCTTTAGTCATAATTCATTTCAATAATAAGTTTAAAACTAAAAATCAAAATTCCTTTAAAATTGATTTTTATAATGTTCAATGCAAAAAATAGCTTTACGATTTAACGGTTTTTTGAAATTCAAATTTTTCCGTTAGCAAAAAATTCAAATTTCTGAACACATCCATTATTTTTCAAATTTCTAAACACATTTGTTTTGTATGAAAAAATTAAATGTTAATTAATTAAGGTGTATTAAAGAAAAAAACTTAATCCGAAATAACGGTCAAAAAAATTTCAAATTTTTTAACGGTTAGAAAAAATTCAAACTTATCATCAGCATAGCTTTGCCCTGCATTGTTTACATATTTTTTTGAAATATAAAATCGATGAATTAAGCTATTTAATGAGTGTTTTTTGACTTTTCAATATAAACGGCGGGAATAAAAACATTCAATGAAGCTATTAAAACAATTCCGAGCTTGCTACGAAGTCTAG
Organism: Chironomus striatipennis; assembly: GCA_026123125.1. Taxonomy (NCBI): domain Eukaryota; kingdom Metazoa; phylum Arthropoda; class Insecta; order Diptera; family Chironomidae; genus Chironomus; species Chironomus striatipennis. Next base: position 44,176,474 of record CM047394.1, read on the forward strand.
ATCAAGAGATAATTGGGACCCGAACGACCGAACGACCGAACGACCGAACGACCGAACGACCGAACGACCGAACGACCGAACGACCGATCAAAGTGCATGATTGAGCTTCCTTTTTGAAAACAAGTTTTCAAAAATGCGCTAAAAAGCGTGTAAAAATAACCTATTACCACAAGTTCTTATCTGTGAACTAATTCTGAGTGTAAGATTTATTTCTAGTTTCTGGTCAATAGTTAATCTTGATTTGGTAACTATTGACCACAAAACTATGTAGTAACTCTTATTGATACAACAAAAAAAAATATTATGTTTTTAAGCCATTAAGATAACATTATTGAAGAAAATAAATGAATAATAACATTTAAGTCTTAATATACGAAACTATAGTTTTTACTTTAAATTATTAGGTACTCACCTTGTACGGTCTGAATATATTATTTCTTACAGTGTCTTTCTCTCAATAAATAGAGTAATCGAACGAGAGTGACCTTGAAAACATCTGATTGAGTATTGAGAATATAAACAAAAAAAATCAGGCACTTTCTGTCTTTTTTCTCTTTACGTTTTTATCTGAGTTTCTTACTATTTTTTTTTCCTGTTCAACTTCGCTAAGTTAGTCAATTATCAGTTGTTGTTCGATACATACATTTATAAGCTTTATTTACACCAAAAGAAATCATGAAAGTAATTGTTGATTGCGATACTGGAAACGATGATGCTTGGGCAATATTTGCACTTTTAAGATCAGAGGAAAGATTTAATTTCAAAGTCATTGCTATCACGTGTGTTCATGGAAACACAAATGTTCAAAATAGTGTTCGAAATACTTTGAAAGTTCTCGATGTCTGTGGTCGTGTTGATATTCCTGTCTATGCTGGTGCAAGATCACATTTGATTCATGATCCAGACAAAAAGGAAGAAAAGTTTCATGGAAATGATGGTTTAAGTGGTGTCTACGACTCAAGTGAGAAACCTAGTTATGATCTTGTACAGAAGAAGCATGCTGTTGAAGCTATAAGAGATTATATTGAGGAAGTAAGTCATTTTATATTTGTTCATCGGCTCCAATATGCTTAACTTGTTGTCTTTTCAGAATCCAAATGAAATAGTCATTATGGCAACAGCTCCTTTAACAAACATAGCTTTACTTTACAAAATGTATCCAGATGTGATTCCAAAAATCAAGAGTGTTCATATCATGGGTGGAAATCACTTAGGTTAGCTTAAATCTTTTTGTAAACATAACAAAATCGATTAGATAAATTTGTTTTTATTTTTAGGGGTTGGTAACATAACAAAGCATGCTGAGTTCAACTTTTATTCAGATCCAGAAGCAGCTCATATTGTTTTTGCAGATACAAAATGTCCAATTTATGTTTTTCCATGGGAACCTTGCGTTGAAGCATCAGTTGCAATGCCGTTTGAAGAATTTAGAATTAATGTACTTTCAAGCAATGACAATATATACTCGAAGTTCTTGGATCCTGTAGAAAAAATTGCTTATAAAGGCTGGAAGGAATGGATGCCATGTGATTTGTTTTTGGCTGTAACTTTTATTCTTCCTGGAGTTATTAAGAAGAGTGAAGAGCATCATATCACTATAGAACTTGCTGGAACTCATACCAAAGCAATGATGGTCATGGATCATCTTAAGAACAATAAGCCAAATGCAACAATTATCAAAGAGATTGATGTCGAAAGATTTAAAAACTTTTTAAAGTGGGTGTGTAATCATGAAGTGGAAGATTTATAAAGATTATTGCCATGTCTTTTTTTGTGATTTGTACTTACCTCCATACTGCATTTGTTTACTGTTAATTGGATCTTTAAAATATATTTTTATAATTTTTATTTTTATAAGTTTCGACGTATTTTTTGGATTTTTGCATCTCATTTTCGCGTCAATTTTTTCTATATTCAAATTTCTGTTATCTGTTTTAAATACCAAAATAATCATATCTAAGGCCAAATCTTGAATGACTGTGTGATTTTTGATAACCAAATTTAATTATTGTACAATAAACAAAATTATTCTCTTGACACTGATTTTTTTTATCTCATTTTTTGATAAGTATATCAGACAGAATTTAATTTGAATACAACTTAGTGTTTGAGTGACTTTCATTTCATAAACAGCTGAATAATCATTTCTACCAACGACCCGTAAAAAAAATGTCGAAACAAAAAGTGATTTTTGATACTGATGCAGGCACAGATGATGCTTGGGCTTTGATTACGTTAATAAAATGTGAAGAAAGGTGTAATCTTGACATACAAGCCGTTACTGTGCTTACTGGAAATACTCCGTTAAATCACGGATGCCAAAATGTATTGTTACTCTTAAAAACTTTAAATCGAATGGATATCAAGGTTTATGCTGGAGCTGAGAATAGCATTCTTCCAAAACCTAGATTTATGACACCACATCATGGAAATGATGGTTTGAAGGATGTATTTTCACCAGCTGAAAAACCAAGCTTAGATCTTGTACAAAAGAAGCATGCTGTGGACGCTATGAAGGAATTAATTGAGGAGGTAAGGAGCTTTTATCTTTTAGTTCCATATTTAAATTTTAAATTACTTAGAGTCCGAATGAAGTCATCATTTTTGCTGTTGGTCCACTTACTAACATCGCATTGCTGTACAAAATGTATCCAAGAATTTCTAGTAAAATTAAGGCACTGCATATAATGGGTGGAAATTTTATGGGAATTGGAAATGTTACAAGATGTGCTGAATTTAATTTCTGGTATGATCCAGAAGCTGCAAGAATTGTTATTACTGAAAGTCAATGCCCAATTCAAATACTGCCATGGGAAATTTGCTTGACATCCAGTGAATTTACGCCACATGAAGGATGGAGATTTGGAACGTTAAATACTGTGAAAAGTGAAATAATGAGCTTGATGGATAAAATTGAAAGCAATCCATCTAGACCGAATTTTACTCCATGTGACGCCTACATGATTGCATGTTATGCATTTCCAAAAATAATTTTAAAGATAAAGCATCATTCAGCAACCGTTGAGTTAAGTGGTGAATATGCACGCGGTTTAATGGTTTTGGATCATAAACTTTTAACTAAGCCAAATGTACATGTTATAGAACAGATTGATGTTGAATTGTTTAAAAAAGTTTTATTATGGGTTTGTGGACATGAAGATTCAGGGATTTAAATTTTTAATTATTTGGAAATGTAAAAAAAAGGCAATAAAGATTATTAATTAAAAGTAAAGTTATAGGCCTAATTTGTTTAATAATCATCATCATCGTCATCATCACAATTTTCCTTATTCTCAATGGTTTGTGCTTGCAAGCCATATTGTTGCTGTTGAAATTCTTCATTCATTTGTTCTCGTGCCTGTCGAATTAACTCTTGTTGTTGTCTAAAAAGCTCCTCTTCCGAAATTCCCAAATTCTCTAATCGAGTGCTCTGTCGACGACGCTTAGCTGCTTGCATTTTACAATCATTCAAAACGTTCAAAGCGTCTCTCGTAAAGTCACTAAATCCTAGCTTGTTCAGTCCTTCCAAAATATGTTCAGCTGGAATGAAAAAAAAATACTTTTTTGTCATTTCTGGATCTTAAAATTTCACAAAATTTATTCACTTACCACTAATTGTTTTCTTGTTCTTCTGATTACATATTTCATTAGCTTCAGAACTGATGAGATGAATAAATTCTGTACAGCAATTAAGGATTAATTCCCTACTTTCGTTTGCTACCCTTATATTTGGTACAATTTCCTTAATTATTTTGTTGATACTTGCTCGAGGTAGACTTAATTCTTCTTCTTCATTTGGAGGACACAAATCATCATCATCATCCACAAATGACATGTCTATTTATCTCAAATTATTGGATATAATTAAGAAAAGATAAAATATATTTTTTATTATTTTTTTTTTAATTTTTTTACTCTTTAATTTGTAAACAAAAGTTTTTGAAATTCAAAAATCCGTTACCAAATCGACAATTATTTTGATTTTAAAAATCTCACACAAAAATGAATTTTTCTTTTATTTTTTCCATTAGAAGGTCTTAAAGGAAGGATATTTCTGGTGTAGTTTTTTGATTGCTACAATTCTGCATTACCAAAATTGAATAACATCCTTTAATTAAGGAAATATTTCAATTCTTTGGTGAATATCTCTAGGACAAAAAATGGAATTTTTATACGAAGAATTCAAATTTAACTACCTATTAAAGAGTACTCATTGAGTTATGAATCATATACCAAACCATCGATAATGAATTTTTCTATCAATATAAATAATAATATTTCCTTACTTAGTGGAAATTTATTGAGAAAAATCGATTCTCCTGATAAAAATTTTGTCCTCGAGTGCACTCGAGTGCATGCTGAGCTTTTAGTTTTGACATATCGGTGAAAAAATACCAAATGTTAAAATCAAATTATTTAAAATATTTCCTTAGCTATTAAGTTTTCCTTATGTTAATGACTTTATTTTAAAAAGCAAAATTGTTTGCATGTTTTTATCTGAAATTTAATATTCAACACATTGAATTGAATAAGAATTTCACAAAACAATTTTTTTCTTGTATACATAATTGATAATGGATTTTAAAAAATCTTTTTCAAAAATTCAAATGTTTTGGAGAATAGCTAATTAGCAATTTTTGGTATGCTTAAAATTAAAAGTGAAAAATCAGATATAGAGCAAGAAAGAATGACAGGAGAACAAATGGAGGATCTTGAAAAATTAAGAACATTTAAAGGAATTTGGAGAAAACAACCAAAATCATGGGTTTTAGATCATATTGACGAATATTTATCAATTTGTGCAAAAGTCACCAAAGAAATTAATGATATTAATAAAGAGCTTAAAGAGGCTAAAAAGAAATGTATTGGTAAGTAAACTGATGTAAATTACCTAGTTGATCATTTCATAATGTTTACATTTCACAGACTTTGAAGCTAAATTGGAAGCTTTGAAAAATGAATCGTTTGAAGAAAAATCAGCTAAGAAAATTAAAATTGTTGATTTTCTAGAGATGATGCCAATGACAAAGGAACAATTACAACAAATTGTAGATTGATAAAATACCATAAAATATATTTTAAACATTTTTGTACATTGAATAAAAAATTGTGATTTATTCAGCATAATAATTATTAAATTTTATGTTCAGCCTCAAATTCAGCTAGACTTTGAAGTAATTTTAATTTTACAGCTGTTTTAAGATGCTGCGGTATTCTTTTTAGCATACATCCTAAAGTATTTCCAAATGTCAAGTCTTCATCGTTATCTGTCGTGTCAACTGGATTACGAATTGAAGTTTGTGGCTCAGATATTCTCACTTTGGCTGTTGGCTGATCTTGAATGTCTTCAGAAATTCTTCGCTTCTTAATCATCACTTTAGTGTCTGTAAGCAGGTTGTCATGTTTTATCCAATGATCCTTTGATATCTCTTCCACAACATCTTCAATTTCTTGTGCCATAATTTCATTCTCGTCCTGATCATTTTGTGAACATTCTACAATTTCCTCAATAAATTCATCATCCTGTCCTTCAACGTGCTCCTCTAAAATGGCTTCCTCATATCTCAAAGAATTATCAATCTCATCATTATCATCGATATAATGTGCAAAGCTCTGTTCAGTCACAATCTCAATATTTGTATTATCATCAAACTTTTGTTCCTTTTTGGCTATAAACGATTTTGTGTCACATTGCTCATATTCATATCCTCTCGAATCTTCAGAATCATCAAAATGTGCTTCCACTTCATACTTTTTACTACGTACATGATGTGTTAGGAACAACATCTCTCGAAAGAATGTGGAACAATTTAATTGAGTTTCAGAATCGACATTTTTAGTCTTACGAAGTTCTCTCACAAATCTATCTCTCATTACACGCCAACGCTTTTGTAATGTATCAATATCCCAATTAACTATTGCTGATATTTCATCCCATGCCTTTTTTCTAGCACTTCCAACACGAAAATCTTCATGCTTTTTATCAAATAACACAGGTCTTTCCTTAACTAACTGAATTAATACTTGTTCATCTAGTGGACTTTTTGTGACTATACATGACTTATCAGATCCAAATGATTCTTCTGACTTGCACTTTTTGCTCTCTGGCTTTAAATTAACAAATGGTTCCAGAAATATTAAGGAATCGTAAAGATTCCAATGTGAATTAACTCCATCTAATATTTGTTTCCTATATGCTAATGAAAACTTCTCTCGTATTACTTTCCATCGTTTTTGAACTATGTTTTCTGGAAGGATTTGTAATGCTTTTTGTAAGATCCAGCAAATTATTTGTGAAAAAGATCCAGCAATACTTACGATCATCAATGCCTAGCATTTTAGCAATGCTTGACCAGACTGTTGCTCTTAATGGTAAATTTCGATAATCATTGCTTCGTGTATCATACAGAAAACTGTGCTTACTGACTTCCTCAATAAGTTTTTCATCTTCAATATGAGGACCTTAAAAATAGAATGTCAACTTTAAATTTCATCATTTAATTGATGTATATGAATTACTACCTTCTTGCTTCAACTTAAACTTAATCATATTTCATTAATTAACGTGTTAAAAGTATCAAATTAAGTTTCTGTAAAATTTTTATCGACTATTTTTAAATACACACAAAAAATTTTTGTTTACTAAAAGGGGGTTTACAACTTATGGCTATGCTTTATTCAAAAAAATTTTCATTTTAACGGTTTTTCTCAAAATTTAATTCCTCATCATTATCATCATCAGAATCTGATTCCTCCTCATTTTCATATGGTTCCTGATATCTTCCTTCAATTTTATCAATTTCTTCCTTAAAAATTTCCACAAATGTCTCGTACTCTTCTAATGTAACATGACAGACTTTTGTTGCAAATCTTTTGTCACTTGAATCGACAATTTTGGAAAGTTTTGGATTCTTATTAATTTCATGTGCCTCATTTTTGTCTCCTTTCTTCTTTTTAAAGTACATTCCAAGTCTTTCGAGAAACACGTGACGAGTTTTAATTTTTAATAAATCATATGAAAATACATCAGATTTGTAAGCTTCAACTGGATCAACTCGCATGACATCTTGTAAATATTCTATTTTCTCTTGAAGTATTTCTGTTTGTTCTGTTGCGACATTTGGTGAATTCCTTAATACTTTATATCCATTCTTCTGTCCAACGAAGCTGTTAATGACTCCTAAATTGGCACTTGTAAGACGAAAATTTCTAACATCCAGCAGTTCTGGATATCGTTCCAATAACTGTAATGTCTGTTTTTCACCAAAATTAAAGCCTCGCCATTGATTTATTGCTGCTGTTAATTTATCTTCAGTTTTAATTAAAATTTTTGGATGTTGTGATGCCATGTGAGCGAAACGTGTAGCATTAAATCCAATTTTTCTGAGTGTATTAAATGATTTCTCCCATTGTTCTGTTGAATATCTACTTAACTCTGGCGATATTGTAAGTAATTCATCCACATTTCCAAGATATTTTGAAATTGATGAATTTGATAGACTTTGAATCTAATAAAAATTATTTTTTTTAATGAATAAGAGCGATGATTATCAAATTTAACATTTTACCAGGTTAGAATTTGTGCTTGATGAGAAGAATCTCAAGCTAAATCCTTGCTTGAAAAGCTTTAAAGCCATAATTTATTAAAATAATTAATTTCAAACTTTTTTTGTTTACAAATTTTTTATTTATAAATAAAGCATTTTTTTTAAACGCTCAGAATCAGAATGAATTCAAATTTAGTCAGTTGGAGCTGTTAAGCATTTTTAAAGAAAAAAAAAATTAACTGTAATTTATAAAAAAAAAAATGTTGACTCAACTGACTTTTAAAAATTCAAATTTTAACGGTTTTCAAAAATTCAAAAAATGAAAATAAACAAATTTCAAATTTTTGATAAACGTTAAATTTTAAACAAGTTTAGAAAATTATCAATATTTATATATGAGGTCATATGAATAGAGTCCGCCCCAAAATCGCCCCAAAAAAAACTAACACTATCAAAATTTTCCATTGTTTTCACGTGTAAAAAATTTTGAAAGTGTTAGTAAATTTTTAAAATTTAACGGTCATTTTCTTGTATGACCTCATATATATATATTGAAAATTATTAGTATCCTGAAAAATCATAAAAGAAAAAGAAAACAGCAAATTTAAGAGCTTTTTCAAAATTTTTTATCACATTATCCATTCATCTAGAGTCTAGACACTTTATTTAGTCACATTCAATTTTAAGTATACCATAATTTTGCATGAAACGAATTTTCGCATGAGCATTATTAATAATTTTCTCTTGTGGAAGGATGTGAGCAAATTTACGGAAGAAACAATTTTTACCGGTTCTATGTGTTGAAAATTCTCGATTTGTACGCATTGTCATTTGTATTTTAAAAAATAAAAGAATTGCCGTACATGGCAAATTAATATTTCTCATTAATGGCTGTACAGTTTTCTCATGAAAATCATCATTCATTACAATTGTTGCTATTCTAAATTCATCTGTTAATTTCTCATACTCATGAAAATGTTCAATATCCAAAAATAATTCTGTCGAATATTCATTAATATATTTATCTATTTTAAGTTTCTTAACATTTTCATTAACGACACGACATGACGTTGACAGCCAATCACTATTGATAAGTTCACCAAATAGACTAACTTTATATGGAATCAATAAGCTACTTTCACTACTCAATAATTTTTGATATAATATAAAATTATTACAAATGTCACTATTTAAGTCGCCAAGCTCATGAAATGGATTTAAAATAATTAAATCAAATCGAACTTCAAGAAATTCTGATAATTCATTCTCATCCACAAACGCTATCTGCTTATAATCTATACAATTCTTTGTGGCCAATAATTTCAATATTTTTTCATTCTTCTTTGAACACCAAAGCTGCTCAGCACGTGATTCCTTTAACATTAAAAATCCAATATATGGAAATGGCGATAAGTCAAGGCAATTTGTAATATGTCCTTTGTACTCATTTGCAGCATATTCTAAATGCTCAAGGTAATCTTCATCATTTAGGAATTTAAGGATGTACGGATCTACAGGAATGTCAATCGTGTCCAAATGTTCATCAATTGTATGATCAATTTTAAGAAGTCCATCACGACACGAGATTGTCAATTTAATTATTTCAAATTTTTGCAACAAGACTCTCTCACGTAACTTAAATATAGCTTGATTCCAACACGAGTTTGATTGTGGCTTTGTTGAGATTACATTTGTCGGGTCCATTTCATTCAGAAAGAGATCAAACCAAACAACAAATCCATCAAGATAATCATTAGCTTCACTTTGTAGTTGAAAATTTTTCATTATAATTCCATCAAAGTGCTGATTCATTGATTTAATTGAATTAAAATTCACTTCCAATGGATTACATGTATTTGTCACTAAACGAAAGTCTTTAATTTTATCAACATATTCAGCATCATAAAATTCTGGATTTTCAGCTATTAATCGATAATTATCCAAGAAAATATACTCATTAAATGTATCATTAAGTAAAATTTGATTTGAACATAAAGATTTAGAGTTATATCCAGTAACATAGATAATAACTTTATGAGGCACAATTTTACCATCAACTTTAAGTAAATTCTCTTTTGCATGAATAAATGTATCTAAAATTCCCTCGCCAAAGACTCCACAATCGAGAATTTCTGAATAAACAAGTGATGCTTTTGACTTTATATCCTTACCAATTTCAATATCAAGTGAATTCTTATTAATTAATTCTATTTTTTCAGACTGATTATTATCATTAAATACTTTTGTTGCTATATTACACATCACGGAATCAGCTTCAATTGCATTAATGCTCTTGACATTCTTACATTCTGCTGCATATAGCGATAATAAGCCTGTTCCAGTTCCAATATCAATCACGTCATCTTTACCTTCCTGTTCAATCCAATAATTTATGGCCTTACGAAATGCTTCATTTCTCATCTCATCGTTGAGCATTTTAAAGTGCCATCTTGGAATTTTAGATTTGATATTCTGTAGACTTTGATACGCTCGTAAATTCTTTCTGTCATTGTCATAAGCTTGATTAAAAATCTCTCGTGCTTCCTCATCTCGATTAAATCTAAAATTATTATTTTTTTTATTATTATGAAATTATTATAAATTGACATGTGAATGATTAGCAATAAAACTTTTAATTTGATATTTATTGTTGTAATTTTGATAAGTTTTAAGATATGCCTCAATGTGACATTGAATTGCTTCGTTATCATTTAATATATCCAATGGAATACTAAATGATATGAGAATGTCATCTTCAATAAGAATTTGAAAAATTTTGAGATCTATGTTGCCTAGACAATTGGTATCGATGCTATTTGGCAGGTAGTATAGTACTGGATAATTAATTAAATATCCAAAAATTGACGTGACACACCAATTATCATTCTCAATAATTAAATCTATAATTTCATCATTATTGCTATTTAATAATGTTAATTGTTTTCGTATTCCTTGAAACATGTCATTGAAGCTGTTCATTTTGTCTTGTGGCACAAATATTGGCATCATATTACTTCCGGATACGTCAATTATAAATTTTGAGGAATTTTCGCGACCCAAAATTTTCTTAACATTGAGGATGAAAATATCTTGAGCTAATGTCACAATTCTTATGTCATTAGATATAAGTCGTCGATGCTTTAAAATGTTTATGACTTGCTTTATACATTTGACGTCGACATTCCCACAATCATACAGGAATGAATTTTTTAAGACATTTTCATCATTTACTGCCTGAAATTGATTCGATATGTGTCTTATCTGTTTCCACGATACTCTTTTTTTCATGTCTTTAAAGCAACATTGTATTATGTCATGAATTATGCAGGTTCTACAACAAAATTTCAATCCTCAAAATTCTTCTCATCTTTACTTCCAAAACTTTATGGATCTTTTAATTTATTCATGAATTTATTACTTACTTGACAAAAAATGATCCCAATTCCACAAGAATATTACTGTCTTGTCCAAATAATTTGAGTGCTATTTCAAAGGCTTTAAGTACTTCCGAATGATTATTATTTTTCTCAAGTTCTGAGCTGTAAGTAATACAAAATCTTTATTATTTCATTTTTGACATGAATTAATTAAAGTCACTTACCAATAAGAGTTAAATATCAATGTAAACAGTTCCTTAAATTCATCCTTATTGTCTAAATTACTCTCTATTCGCTCTATTATTGAATTCCACGATGAAATAATATTATTATGATTTGAAAGCTCCATTTTTCGCTTCACGTCTAAAACTCACCACCTGTTATGTCTGTTGATGTTTGGTACGCATTTTCAAGTGGTTTACTTTTCTTAATATTGAATAATTGTGATTTTTACACGCTTTTTCTGTTTATTAGTAAATTTGAATGACCAGTAAATTTTTTTCAAAAAATTCCTCAAAAATTTAAATTTCAAAATTACGTTACAACTTTAATTTTTTTATTCAAGAATTTTAACATAATCAATGTTGATGTCATTAAATTAACTAAATTTCAATATTTTAATAAGCAACCTTCCATAATTAAAAGGCATCTTTCCTCATTCGTTTGTCGACAAAATGTTAAAAAAATTTTAAAATTAATGCTAAAAGAAACAGATTTTCCCGCTCAAAATAAAAAAAAATGGCAAAAAATAATAAAACTAAAGAAATTAATAAAAATGTCCAAAACAGCTTGACTAAAGTGTTCTTCATTGACAGTAAGTATTATTAACATCCAGTTAATCGATTGACATTACAAAACCATAATTTAATTCGCAGAACAATTAATAAAAGAAGAAAATGAAATTTTTAAAATCGAGTTGCCTCGTAAGACATCAATGTTCCTGAAATCCAGCAGTGATATATACGAGCTTCTACAGTTTAATGAGAAGAATAGATGCTTCTTTGTCGACAATACTGTTTGTAGTAATGGGAAAATTTATATAACAACAAAAATCGATCCATTATTCATCTTTATTCAGTATATTGAGGCACATTGTAAGACACGAGCACAGCCATTAGATCAAATACTTGAGAAAGATGCAATTATATTCTTAGATGTTCTTAAAATGGATCAAATGAGATTAGTAGCTGATCAGAAAGGTCCAGATGACTTAAAAGCTTTCATATTTAATGAAGAAAAGACAATAAAATGGCTAAAGATTAAGTTCAAGAGAATTCAGGAGTCACTAAAGAAACAGAACATAATTAAGGCTGGATCCTCGTCAATGAATTTCGTTCAGTCTACATTAGATACAGATAACACAGAAAATAATGATGAAATAGAATCGACAGCTTTAGGCATCATAAGTGAATATATTTCATTAGATTTATACGAGAAGCTTGATAAAATCTTTGGAATTAGTGAAAAGTCAAAGGAACCAATTTCTCAGAAGAGGAAATCAGCTGTAAATGATAATGAACCAGACAGCAAGAAAATAAAATCGGAACCGGAAGAAGTATTAAAAGAAAATAAAGTTCAAGCAGTGAAGCCAGTAAAAAATGCAGCAAAATTTGAGAAAGCAGCAAAAGGAACAAAATCAATTAGTTCCTTTTTTACCAAAAAATAAATTTTTTATTATTAATTTAATTTACGAGTAATTTTAAATACAAATAAATGTTCACCCCTAATTTTCCTGTCAATTATTTGATGTGATTTAAAGCCTAGCATGTCAAGTTGCTGTCTAATTTTTTCAGGCTTATTATCTTTGATTAAAAGCAGATAGAAAATTCCATTTTGTGATAAAATTTCATCTAACTTAAAGATTATACGATTAATAACTTCACATCCATCAATTCCACCTGCCCAACTTTTAATCAACAGCTTTTCATCTCTTTGGAAAACTTCCTCAGATTCATCATCATAGAATTTGGTTCTTTCTGGGACATTACGACTTTCACAGTCAGTTGGGACATATGGAGGATTAAAAACTAATAAATCAATTGAATTCTTCTTAAATGATGTAAGCAAGTCCATATTTAAGACTTCTACATTAACATTATTAGCTTTGGCAGTTCTTTTAGCTGCATCGCATGCAAATTTATTAATGTCAATTCCAAAGAATCCAAATGACTGATAATCAAGATATTTTGATAAAGCACTAATAACAACACCTGATCCGGTGCCAATTTCAGCAACTATTAGAGGTTTATGAGATTTAAGGAATGATAATTCAAGCTCTAAAGCATCTAATAAAATAAAAGTATCTTCAGCTGGCTCATAGACATTTTCATAATCCTTAGAACTTAAATGTGAATAAATTGGAGTTTCCATTATTATTGATTTGATTGATTTACTGCTGTGACCCGTTCATTCATTGATATCAGTCTATCTTGTGCTGTTTGTAATACATTTGACAAGACAGTAACTCGACTTTTTATAGCATTAAGACTTTTAAGTGCTCTGTCAAATTCTGATGTATCTTGCTTATTCTGTCTATTAATTTGATCTTTGATGATTGATAAGAGGATGTCTAACTGTGCATTTACATTCAACTGGACAAGGCTGTAGGTAGAAATTAATAAGAAACTTTTATTGACCAAAATATTATTGACAATGAATCATAAAGTTTACTTACGTTGTTTGCTTAACTTTCGAGTCTAAATTCTCAACAATAGGACTAAAGAAACCAAGGAAACCTTCTGCAAGCAACTCACGACTTGGATTCTCATTAAAATTCTCAGTTATATCTTCGTCCACTGAATTATCGCTGTCAGACATTTCTAGTTGAATTAAAAATAAATTATGAATGTCTTCATACTTATTAACTGACAGTAGCGCATTTTTTACATCTCTTAATCCATAATTAATAATAGAGCATTCAAAACAATGTTGAAAGAAATTGTTTTGCTTAAAAATTAAATTTTAAAAAAAATCTCAAATTTTAACGGTTTTTAAAAAATTCAAAAATTTAACGGTTTCAAAAAATTTGAATTGTATGATTTTTTATTTATCTACCTAAATTCAAAAGTTTATTAAATTTATTGATATTAAATATTAAGCATTCCTCAGGGACAAAGTGCATTATTAAAACTACCTGCATACAAAAAAGACGGATAAAACGTCAGCTTTAAACGCTCAGAAAAATAGATTCATTTTCAAACACGCATAGACAACGCGAAGTAGTAATTCAAATATCAACGATTTACAATTATTAAAAATAAAGAAAAAAGTCATTAAACGATTGAATTAAAGTATAAATAGGTCAAATAACATTAATTTGACCATAAAGGATTACATTGATAATAAAATTTATCAAGAAAAGTGTGGATTAAGTGCAAAAAATTGAAAAAAATATTTAGCATTTTTCGTTGTGTAGAGTGAATTGTTGTTGTAATGGAATTAGCTACAGTTTCTGGATATGACTTAAGGTAGGTTTTAAAGCATATTTACCTCACTGGATCTACATTAATTAACAGAAAACGATATTGTACAATGAAAGAAATAGTTTAAAGTTAAATTTATTAAAAAAAATGCTGTGAAAAAATGAAAAAAATTCAAATTTAAAGTTTTCATATGAACAATTTACGGACTGTAATTCTATGATGCTAAGTGAAAAATTAGCGCTAAATTCATTGGATTAAGAACATGAAACTTTAATTCATCGAGAATAAGGATTAAATTTCATAACTGGATCATTTTTATCAATAGCTGCAATTTCAAACATCAAATTTCAAGTCAAAAAACAAATCTCATAATTAGAAACTTTTATTTACATTAATTCCATCATTATTAAGCATGTACAAAAATCTATGTATGTGAAAAAGTAACATGAAAAAATTAATTTAAGAAAAAATTCGAAAAAATCCCCTCAAAAAAGAAATTATCTGCAAAATCCAAAGAATGAGCATAATTCATGCATGTACAAGTTCTTTAAATAATAAATAACAAAAAAAAAAAGAATGAATAAAAAGACCCAAAAATCCGTCAAGTATGAAGAACGGAACCATCAAGTTATTCACGACCCTTCACATGTGTCTACTTTAAATATAAAAATAATGTATAGACGTTCAAGATAGAGAATGATTACATTTATACACATATATTTCATTCCGCTGGTACCGATGTGTAAAAAAAAAATTAAAAAGTATAAAGTAATAGGGTGTGTTATAAGGAACAACAGCAGCGCGTAACATCTGCTTGAAATAATTTTTTTTTTTGTTCGTAAAGTTAACACTAACACATGTGTATTCATGTATATGATGAGGTCCCGAGAATGATATTCTTTCATTCTTCAATTGCTATCATTTTTTTTTTTTTTTTTTTTGGTTCTATGTGTGTCTATTAGAAATGAGTGAAATTTGTGCTTCCTTTCTAAAAAGAATTTGAAAGCATTACATAAAGGAAGAAAGGTCTTTGATCTCTTTTTTCTTTCATGCATCTTATCTTCTTTGTTTCGGGAAGGAACAATATTAGGGGATGCATTGCTTTATTTAATGATCTATAGCTAGTTTTGTGTGCTTACGTAAAAATATGTGCTATACATAAGTAGATAGGGGTGAATATAATGCGAAATTAAAACTATTCAACCTGTAATGAATTAGTCGTGCATTCAGTACTTCCCCTAATGCAATTATATGAACTTTTATTTTTTTGTGAATTGTAAGAACAGCATGTATGAACATGTCTGTGCATGATGTTAAGGATCTTCACTAAAAAAAGCACATTTAAAATTCCATTTTCAGTCTGTATAATGATGAAATGTCCGAGGAAGATGAAATGTCTACGGAAATAACAGAATCATACATTGGTGCAGAAGATGAGAGAAAACCAGGTCTAAAGGGTGTTAAATGGACAAAATCAGAAGATACACTACTAAAGTCATTAGTAGAGCAGTTTGGTGAAAAGTGGGATTTAGTATCCAAGCAATTACCTGATAGATCTGACATTCAATGTCAACAGCGATGGACAAAAGTTGTAAATCCCGATTTGATTAAGGGGCCTTGGACAAAAGAGGTAAGTTGATGAATAATTGAACAAATTTCTTTGAAAATATAACGTACAATTTTTTTTTTTTTTGAAAATTTAATGATCAAAAATTTTTCAAAATTTAACAGTTCTTCAATTCTTTGATTTTTTTAAAATTTTTACGACCGTTAAATTTCCAAAAAATCTTTAACATTCTTCATAATATTATAATATAAAATTTATTAACAAATTTCATTTTTTTCGATACACAGGAAGATGATAAAGTTGTTGAGCTTGTCGAACGTTACGGTCCAAAGAAATGGACATTAATTGCAAGGCATTTAAAGGGACGTATTGGCAAGCAATGTCGTGAACGTTGGCATAATCATTTAAATCCATCAATTAAGAAGTCAGCATGGACAGAAGAAGAAGATAACATTATTTATCAAGCACATAAGCAATGGGGTAATCAATGGGCTAAAATTGCAAAGCTTTTGCCTGGTCGCACAGATAATGCTATTAAAAATCATTGGAATTCAACAATGCGTCGAAAATATGAAGGCGTTGCTGATCGTGTTGCACAAAAGAAGAAGGAACGCGAGGAAACTGAGGGACCTGAAGAAGACAAGCCAAAACGTGAGAAACGATCTTATCGTGTTAATACTGGGAATCGACCAGAAGACAGAAATATACCAAATAGTTGGATTTATCACGATGATCTTGGTCCACTGACACAAGAAATTGCAATAACAACAAATGAAGGTGACTTCATTGTATGTCCAATTCCCAGTAAAGTCGATGCAGGCTATAAATCTCCAGCACAAACATATTCGATACGTGGAATTGATTATTTAAAATCACCGTCTTCGTACAAAAATATTTATGATAAGCCATACATCATTTCACCATTCAAGAATATTGAGAATATTTTCAATGTCCGTAAACCAATAAAAGTAACGAGTGAGCATTTAGGTGACATTTATAAAACTGAACATGTTCCAAATATTTTACGAAAGCGAAAGCCAATTAAAAATGAAGATGATATGTATGAAAACATGATGATTGGAGGTGTTAAACCAATTAAGCCTGAAATTGAACGATTAAGAGGTGCAAGTTCACCGCCACCATCCACGACTCCAATTAAACCTTTACCATTCTCACCGAGTCAATTCTTAAACTCACCAGCTAATAATTTAGCATTTGCTGATGGTGTTTCGTCCAGTACACCCGTTAAACAGCCACAAGAACATGATTCAAGTTTATTGTCAACGCCAATTGTTAAAGAATCTGGTAGCAAAGAATTTGACACAAAAACTCCATTGAAGAATAAACTTATTGCTGGTTTAGCTGAGTCTTCAGGAGTAACTCGTACACCAACTCCTTTCAAAAATGCGATGGCTGAAGTTGGTCGACGACGATCAGAATTGTAAGTTGATTTGAATTTTTTGTCAAAAAATTTAACGGATTTTTGGGATTTAAAATAATAATTTTGGTTTGAAATTTTTGAAAACCGTTAAGTTTTTGAAAATTTTGAAAAACGCCTAATTTTTTAAAAACCGTTAAGTTTTCGTTCAAAATACAAAAATTTTGAATTTTAAAAAAACGTTAAATTTATAAAAAAAAATCTTTCATTCAATTTAGATACGTTCCGCCCAGTCCAAATCGTTTGGATGAAGATATCAGTGAAATAATGCAAAAGGAAGGATCAGACAATGATTCACAAGAAGGTGACGATTCAAAAGAAAATGAACGACCAGCAAAACGAATGAGAACAGACGATAATGATGAAAATCAAGCATGGGATAATTCAGATATGAATTTCCTTGTTGAAACACCGGTAAGTTAACAAATTCTGTCAATTCTTGAAACTTCTTCTTTAATACATGTTTTTCTTATTAATTGATTTTAAATAAATTAGAGTAAGACACTTGCATCAGACTCTGGAGTCATTTTCTCACCACCAAGTATAATGCGGGATGCATTAGATGATTCTGAACTTTATTTGAATGATGATGAAGATGGTATATGCTTTAGACGACGAAATCAAGAACCAGCAGAAAAGGTAAAGAAAATAAATAAATTTTAATTTAAAAACTTATTTAATTAATATTATTAAAATTTTTTTGTTTCTCCTTAATTAGATTCTTGATCCAAAGTGGGAAAAGTACACATGCGGTCAAACAAAAGATCAAATTTACATGACCCATTTAGCCCGTATGACGTTGAAGAAGACAACTTTACAGCCTCGTTCCCTTAACTTCTACACTAATAATTAAGGAAGTTCTTATATATATATAAAGAAGTTTTATATAACCATTATTAATTTAGTTTATGTTCCAAAAGGAAGAAATTTTGGAATTTCAAAGATGATTTTTTTTTTACTTTTTTCATTCTTGGTTGATAATTTTCAATTTTTCATTAATTCTAAAAAAATCTAAGAACCTAATAATATTATTGTATAAAGAGACAGTACTTTAATTAACAATCAAATGGTTATAGCCTTGCGTAAAGAATGAGAAGATTTTTTTGTGTAATTTTTAGAAGATGATGATAGCTTTTATTTATTCCTTCAGAGTTGAGTATGGAGCAACGAATATTGAAATCTATTGCTATTTGGCTACTACATAATATCATTTAATTATTATATAAGTTTTTTAATGAAAGAATTCAATGATTTAAGTGCATATACAAACTAATAAGTTTTTTGCTCTTTACTCTTTTCTCCTTTAAATTTAAGTTAAATGATTCTAATTTCCTTAAGTATTTTTTTTTTTTTTTTTCATATTTTTCTGAATGATTTCTTTCCATAATTGTTAATAAAAAAAAAAATTTAAAATTTTGGTTTTGGTAGATTTTAACAAGATATACAAAGAAGCCTGGTGCGAACACATTTCTAACTATTTTTAACCGTCATAATTTAAATTTGAAACCAAAAAATCAACTCAGTTTTAAATTTTAGAAATTCGTTAAAATTTGAATTTTAAGAAACCGTTAAATCTATATCTTAAGACGTAAATTTTGTGTCGCACCTAGCCAAGAAAAAACAATATGTAGTAAATGAAGCATAATAAAAACACATAATAGATTAAGTTTGTGATAGATTTCATTTTTATTGAATTTTGAATTTCTTTTCGATTTGTATGATTTTTATGAACACACATACACGCAAAATTTAATTAAATTTCTGATATCCAATTCTGTAATAAGTGTAAAAAAAAAATATTTCATTTTTTTTTTCTCTTGAATTTTCAATAAAAATTACAATATCAACATAAATTAATGTTTCTAATGTTTATAATGAATCTGATACTTTTGCAGCAACATTTCTTAAATTTCCATAGACTTTTGAGGCAGGCGAACCGAGAATCAAGTTACTTATTGCTCGTTTTGCTAATTGAATACTCTTATAGCAGCCAAGTATGTGAATTTTTGTATCAGCTAAGACTATACGTGTTTTTGTGACATTTTCTATTGTAAATTTTGTTCTTCCTCCTTTGCCTGCCAATCGTCCTATACATCGACTTAAATGATCACCTCTTAATGTCTTAACATCCTTAATTTCAAACGATTCAACAAATAGATCTTCTAATCTCAATAATGCAAGTGCATCTTCAACTTCAAAGCCTAATATGAATGCTTTCACAAAATCTGCAGCTTTCTGAAGACTTGCATCACTGTCTGTTAGTTCCTTTTGTGGTTGTCTGATCTCAACTTGACGAGTTTTAATGTTATATCGAATCTGTAACTTCATTTGCTCAACTATTGGACTAAAAATCTTCATCCAGTTATCCTTTAATGGTGCTATCCTAAAATTATAAAAGTTACAGCTGATTAGACTAAGAATTTACATTTATTATTATTTCTATTAACCTATGAATTGGAACTGGAATTTTTCTTGTATTCATTACTCTCTGTATCTTTACATTCTCACTATTATGATCTGTTGTTGCGGTTGACTTTCTTTTTCTACTTCCAGTTGGTGCTTGCTTCATTTCCACATCCATATTTGTGCAATATTATTAATTCTTTTAATTATTTTTTGAAAGAAAATAAAGAAATGTTTTTAAGACAAACTCGTTGACTTTTTCGGTCTATGAAAAACAAGCGGTTCTGTGACACAAAAGTTGAGAAAATCTGTTTATTAAGCTCCAATTTCTACACTTTTTAGGTGTAGAATTCTAAGAAAGAAAAAAGTTGAAAATCGATTTTAAGGTGATTTGTTAGCAGCGACTGTAGATTTATGTATCAAGGATGTAATGTAGAAATAGATATAATTATGAATAATTGAACAAATTTAATAGAAAATTTTAACGGTTAAAAAATATTTGAATTTATTGGAAGATCCACGAAAAAATGTCGTTTAATCCAAAATCATTGATGTATTACACTTAAAACAAAAAATTTCAATTTTTTACTTTAATTAATTGAATACTTCACTAATAAATATACAAGTAATACTAAGTACAGCATGCATTACACGTAGCACTCAATAGAAAAAGATACAGTTAGAAGAAATCTGGATAATTTACAAAAAATAGCCATTGTGCAAAACATTAAAGGCATTTAGTACGTGAAAATTGTGGTAAAAATTTAGAGTTAAGGAATTTAGGATTTATAAATAATAATAATTAAATATTTAATAATAATCTGTGAGTTATACTAAACAAGTACCAATATAATCTGGATGTGTGGATCGATAAAATTAAGTGAACATTAATGATTAATTCTCGCCCACACACAAAAGGAAATTTATAGAATTTATTATAAAAAAAAAAAAAAAAAATCATATTCCAAGAAAAAGAGAAGAAGGAAGGAAAGAAAAAAATTTTCGCGGAACTTTTTAATTTCCTCATTATCTATCATCCAGTTAAAATCAATTTGTTATCATCACATAAATCTGTATAGTTCAAAAGCAATAGACAATGTCAAAAAAGCCGAGGCCTGGAATGAAGCTTGTTATAGCTGAACAATCACCACCAATTCAAGTGCTATCACCGCCAAGAAATTTGGATAAGAAAGCGACCATTACGATTGATGATAAAACATTTGAGGTAGAGGCTGATGATTTAGAAAAGATTGCTGATTTAGGTCGTGGTGCATATGGAGTTGTTGAAAAAATGAAGCACATCAAGACTGGCACAGTTATGGCAGTTAAAAGAATCACAGCGACTGTTAATACACAAGAGCAGGTTCGTATAAAAAAATTCTATCAATTATTAATGACTTATTTAATTATATAGTCTATGTCCATTTTTTTTTTTTATTATTTACCATTTAGAAACGATTGCTTATGGACTTGGATATTTCGATGCGTTCAAGTGATTGTCCATCTACTGTGCACTTTTATGGCGCTCTTTTTCGCGAAGGCGACGTTTGGATATGTATGGAAGTTATGGAATGTAGTTTAGATAAATTTTATCCCATCGTCTTCAACAATAATCTCAAAATGCCCGAAGGTCAGCAACTTAATTAGATTATGCATTATTGTTACTTAATTATATCATATTCATTATTATTATTGATTATATAGACATTTTGGGTAAAATATCAGTCGCAGTCGTTAATGCACTTCACTACTTACATTCAAAATTACACGTGATCCATCGTGACGTTAAACCGTAAGTTATTATACATATGTATACATATCATAGACTGTACTACATTCACGACTTAATATATGATTTCTGTGCGAAAAAATTTTTCCTTTGATCTTACTCGTCGTCATGTTGACAGAAATGTATGGTCGCAATTTTGTTTGCTGGTTGCTGTGACAATCAATACAAAATCCATCAATGCCTGCTTTTGATTTTAATTTGATTATATTTACAGGTCAAATATTCTCATAAATCGTAGGGGTGAAGTAAAAATGTGTGATTTCGGTATTTCTGGATATCTTGTTGACAGCGTTGCAAAAACTTTGGATGCTGGCTGTAAGCCTTACATGGTGAGTTTTGATTGATATTTTGAGAGTTAGAGGAATTAATTACCTATCAAAATTAATGAATTTTTTCAGAAAAGTCGTTAAATTAGTGGTTTTCAAAAAGTTGAATTCAAATTTCAGAAAAGTCGTTAAAATTACCGGTTTTCAAAAATTTGAATTCAAATTTAAGAAAAGTCGCTAAAATTAACGGTTTTCAAAATTTGAATTCAAAACACAGAAAAGTCGTTAAAATTAACTGTTTTCAAAAATTTGAATTCAAATTAAAGAAAATTCGTTAAAATTAACGGTTTTCAAAAATTTGAATTCAAAACACAGATTTTAAATTCAAATTTTTTGAAAGCTGACCGTTTAATTCTAAAACCTTAAAATTAACTAATCAAATTAAAATAACAATTTTTGCTCCTCACATCTAGGCACCAGAACGAATTGATCCACAAGGCAGTGGTGTATTAAATTACGATATCAAGAGTGATGTATGGTCATTAGGAATAAGTTTGATAGAAATGGCAACAGGAAAGTTTCCATACGCAACATGGCGAACACCATTTGAGCAATTGAAGCAAGTTGTAACAGAAAAATCGCCATCACTTCCACCCGATATGTTTTCAAAATCATTTGAGAATTTGATCAACATATGTCTTCAAAAAGATTTCACAAAACGTCCAAACTATGAACAACTTCTTGCCAATGAATTTATTGTTGAACATACAAAAAAAGAAACTGATGTTGCAAAATATGTAGAAGAGATTTTAGCTCTCAGCAAGTGAATCACAATCAATTGATTATATAAGATTTAGAAATGTAAATAATTAATAATACTATAATAATACCTTTAAAAAAAAAAGAAAAGAAACACACATACACATTGTAATGCAGGAATCAAGTTAAAAAGTTTATGTTTGAGTTAATTTTTTTCTATTTGTTTATAACATACAAAAAAAAAATTGTAACTGTAACCATTAATTTCCTTACCTTTTTCAAGCGCATTTTCTCGAATAGATTTTGTGTCTGTAAGTGGGTTGATAGATTATTTTGTAGTGTGGGCTGGTTGAAGGTTTTATAAAACTTTCTGGGATTTTTGAAGCTAACGGTTATGAAAAATTCAAAAATTCACTAACACAATCACTAAATTTTATAAAATATCTTTGGTTGTATTCGATTGATGCTTAATGTCGTTATTTTATGAAATTTTTTAAATTTCCATAGCCAACTTTGAAACATTTCATACAAATTTTGAAATTAAAGAAAATTTTATTTGCATGCAATTTTTAACTGTCCAATACCAAAATTTTACGAGAATTTAGCCATACTTTGTCAATTTTTTTTTTCTATCAGATCCTTAAAAATAAGCATCTGTAAGGGAAAATGCGCGAATCGTCCACAAAACTTCATGTGAACGACTTTTATATTCTAAAAAAAAGAATTTTTTATTGTTTCCTGAGATGAATGAAAAAAAAAAAATGATGAATAAAATGTTCAAAATTAATTAAAAATGCAATTATTATTTTGGTTGTTTGCTTACATATCCTTTTTTTTATTCTTCCATTTTTTTTTCTTGAAAAATCATATAAAAAGTTTTTTGATCCTAAATGTCCAAAATAAAGCCTTACTTAAAAAAAAAGAAAAAAAGAAGCGGGAATAATAAAGAGATTGTTAGAGGGATGGAAAGTAGGAAAATAAACAAGAAGAAAAATAGCAAGTAAGTTCCATCGTTTTCTTAATGAGAGACAAGTCCTTAATTTATTATTTTCTATTAATTTAATTTAAAAAGAAAAAAAAATTACATTATTATTTATATTCCTTCCTCATTTTGAAATCGGCCTTATTTATCAATATATTATTTAAACAAAATGTATCATCATCATTAAGTATGTTATTTACTTTAATGTATTTTTTTTTATCGGAAAAGATTGATTTTTATCTTATGAATATAATAATTAAAATTATGTGTGTGTATTTTGTGAGAATAGGGAAATTGAATCATATATCTTGTTATCTCACGCCTTAATTCGATCCTCCTGTTTGCTGTTGATAAACTTCAATTGTATCTCCTTCTTCCATCTCAAGAGACGTAGGTGTATCATTTTCATTGA
Source organism: Chironomus striatipennis (assembly GCA_026123125.1). Taxonomy (NCBI): domain Eukaryota; kingdom Metazoa; phylum Arthropoda; class Insecta; order Diptera; family Chironomidae; genus Chironomus; species Chironomus striatipennis. The sequence continues at coordinate 44,200,436 of CM047394.1, forward strand.
TTGGAGATCCATCGAAGCGGAATCTAACGACTTGCATTGATAAGCCCTTTAAGAATGAAATAATAAAATATGAAGTAAATGATATAATTTGCATATACAGCATAAAATACTTACTGCACGGTCACAATATGCATTCATTAATTTTCTGAGCGGTGTGTGGCGCTTAATTTTAAATTGAACGACAGCATTGTCTTGTCCCAACACTTTTAAGTTGATGTGTTCACTTTCGTTACCCTTATCCTGTAAAATTCAAAGAATCCGTCATTTGGAAGACACAAAAACTTAACCTCGAAATTTATACACTAATACAATCATAATTTTTCACACACAAGCACAATTTTTTCGTGTAAATACATGGGAAAATTGACCAAATGATGCTTCCAACATCCAGACGAATATTTTTTTCATATCAATTTATGCTTCATTTTCACATTATAACTGTATTTTGTGTGTAAATTAAGTTTGTTTACTGTTTTTTTTCGAAAATTTTTGATTGTTTGGATATCAAAAAGTGGTTTTAAATTTTTTTAAATGTATTTCATAGCTTTTCTCGTTAATTTATCGTTCTTTTTATCTCTATTTTGCATCATTAGTGCAATTTCAATTCATACTTAATAAAATAACATCATAATTTATGTGTATTTTATATATAATTGAGATTAAGATGAAAATTGAAATTTTCTGGAAGCCATGACGCCGAAAAAAATTTAAAATTTCCATTTTTCATGTTTTTATGCACTTTATTAGCTGATTTTTGCTTACCTTCTTTTCATCAGACATCGTTAAATACTTTTTATGTAAATCTACGTTTCAAAAACCTTTATAAATGTTTATTTAATGTTATACGCTAAAATTCGCGTTTATATTTTTTAAGCGGTTTAATATGGAATTCGAGGGGATGTCAACTGTGCTTATGTCGAGGGGTTGGTAATCTCACTCGGTATTTTTAAATTTCCTATTTCTCATACATTTGATGATCAAATCAGCAATTTTATGGCATCAAAGAAGGTATTTTAATTATAAAAATCATTCCACATTGATTTTATATCCATATCTGCTGTATTTAAAGATTTCATTTAACGCTCAAAAAAGATTCAAAAGAATGGCAATAAATTGTGCGGGAAACACTAAAACCTTTCAAATTCTAAGGTTTTCAAAAAAATTTTACATAATTTTTTGTTTTGGTAAATTTTTACACAATTTTTCTATTAATTAACTGTTAATTTCATTATATTATCATTATAAGACATACAGCATTAAACAGTAACACATTTTTTCATTATTTCACATTGTAGTCACATGATTTCTTATCAAATAAGCTTTAATTTGAATTTTCTAATATATTTTTTTAGGTTTTTATGGGCCAGTTGAGTACTATTGGAGTTTTCTGGCGTAGATATCGTGTATCTATTCTCTTCCCAACATTCAGTCTCAGTGCAATTTACGCCGATTATTCTCATACACAAAAGTATAAGAAGTCACTTGCTGATCTCCAGAAAAAGCAACAGCAAGAATTGCAATAAACATCCAAAACTAAATAAAAATGGTTCTTAGATACATTGGAATTACAAAAGAATACTGGGTTTGGGTATTTCCATTGACCGGTCTTACTTTAGGATGGATTCTTGAGAATAAAGAAAAGGAGAGAATGACATCGTACAGAGATAGATCTTCACTTTATGGACGAGATACAAAAGCACCAGGATATAAGCCATCATGGCCATAAACCATTCAAACATTATATACATCCTTTTAAATAAGAATATTATGGAAAATTCATATAGTGAAGATATAATAAATTGATTGTTCAAAATCCAAAAAATTATTTAATATAATTATTTAGTAGATCCTACTTGATATAACTGTATGCTGCATAATTTATATAAAAATACAGCATTGAACATGCGCACATCATTGTTTTTAGATTTTCTTAGTAAAAATTCAATAAATTCTCGTGTGCCATGAGTTATTTTCAAAAATGGCTATAATTAAGCGTAGACCAAGACATTCAAAGGATTTTCTTGATCGAAAGTTCTTCCGGCAAAATAAATTCCATGCAAATAGCGAACAAAATGCTTCTCCATGGTAATTTGATATTCAGACATTTATTTCCAATTCTGGCATTTCTTAATGTGAGAAATTCTTATTTTAGGAAAATATTCAGCATGTTAATATTTCTAATGATATTGATTGTTCTGTTGTTGAAAAATGACGAACCAGACAGAGAACCAATCAATAAGAGGAACATTCCAGATCCAGAAAAATCCTTACCACCATCGTCATCTCAACTTTATACATTCAAACATGCAGCTGTTTCATCAGACAGTGAAGCGTGTAGTAATGTTGCAAGGTAAACTCGCTTAATAGATTTTTTTTATTTTATTATTTAATAACCTGAGCTGATTGTTCTTGAATGTCGAGATATAAACTTCAATATTCCTTGAAGCGTAGAATTTAATTTCAATGATTTCTTTGTTAGGTGTTTGTGTTAATTTTTTCAACAACGGATTGATTGAATTTGAAGAATTTTCAAGAACCATACAATTTCATTTGAATAATTTGACTGTTGTATGGTTTAAAGATTAGTAAATTATATTACTCTGTAAAATTTCTCAGAACCTTACAAATTTTTATTTAACTGTTGTGAGGGTTTGATCAAAACTGAATTTGTACTGTTTTGATGATTTTTCAAGCTGTTGAAGGGTTTTACAGTAAATTTTGAAACAAATCAACAGAATACGCTTAAATACATACAACAGCAAATTTAAAGACCCTATAAAAAATTCAAATTGAACGGTTCAAGTCTTTATAAATTTAAATAAGTCTTTCAAAAAAAAAAAGATCATCCTTGAATGGATGCAAATGACTCCACAGAAAAGAATGTCATATTTATCGAAAACAACCATCACAGCTGTTTAAACTTTATTTATCCTATTAAAATGATGATAAAGAATAACAAAATACTTTGGTAAAGATATGAAAACAGCTTCGTGATCAATTTTTTTCGCGTTTATATTTTTATATTTTTTTTGTATATGATGAAAACATCTCCACAACGTGCCGCAATAACATGTATGAACGTGAAAAATTAAATCGTTTTTTTTTTTTATTTTGTTCGTCGTCAAGTTTTGAAATATATATAAATATTTCTATATGCATGCACATGAAGCTTTATAAAGTATGAGAATTACTTTGGTAAAGAGAACATTACACACATATAACAAAAAAAAAAAAAAAAAAAAATTAAACTGTGTATGCGTGCATAAATGAAGTAATTTTTTTTATAGATTCTCAAAGTCCATGAATTCTTTTATTTTGTTATTTTGTATATGTTGCTGGCTGCTTCTTATTCTTAGTTTAACAAGAACACAACATTTTTTTTCTGACTTTCGCTTTAAACTTGAATTCTTTTCTTACATTTTCGATTTCTTGTACGATTTAACAAAAAGAGCAAAAATAGAATCAGGAAATGAGGAAGCTAGGCACGTTTATGAGAGTGGGAAGAATTTGACGATACAGACATAAAGCTACTAAAAAAAATAAAATAAAATAAAATAGGTCAATTGATGTAGGTGATAAACAGACTTAGGAGTAAAAATTTTCAATCAGTAATTTGTTATTTGACTTATTATCATGCTACATGTGCGTCTTTGTACTCAGGAATTTTCAACCTTTTAAAACAAGTGAAGGTTAAATGATCGGTGTTTATTCACATTACATTGTGCGACTACAAATACTTGTCATACTCAGTCATTCAATAATTTATTAAAAATTTACATTTTTTTTTTTCAATAATATTGAACTAGAAACTGTTCATTCAACTTGCTTGTTTTATTAACAAGAAAATATTTTTTTTTTTTTTAAATTCCCAAAAAAATGTGCTTCTGATACTGCAAACAAAACAGTCTATTCATGATAAGATAAGACGCTAACTACATTGTATTAACAATAATAATAATAAAAAAAAATTGAACGATTATGGATGTACAAGAAGTGAAACAAAGTGAACAAGTTGAATAACAAGAACCGGCATTTTTCACATAATAAACAAAAACAAACGGAATAAACATACACAATATACAGCCACAAGTCACAAATACTCATAGCACATGAATGTCTATTTTCGTCGCAGCTAAGCATATATATAAAAGAACTTTTGAGTTTCTTACATTATTTTTTTTTTACTTTTTATTCATTATTTTTTAATGCTTATAATTTCCTTTTTAAAGATATTATTACATGACAAGAGGGGATCTTTTATAGAACAAAAGTAGATGAATTAAAGAACTTTTTAATTTTTTTGGTAGTACGTAAAAAAGATTAGAATTGGAAAAAAAAGAAATTACGCAATTTACAAACTTGCGTGATTGATTAAAAAAAAAAGAGAAATGCCATAAAACTGGGATGAAAGAAAAAAAATTCACAATTAATTTAATTCAATAAATGACAGATGAACACATCCTTTGCATCAAGTCTTGTGTTATCGGCAAAAAAAAAATATAAACAAATATTATTAAAAATTTGAAGCTAGAAATCCAGTTTTTATGGATGACAAATATAAAAAAAGATGTTTAAAGGTTGCTTATTGATGAAAAAAAAACAACGCATTATATAGTAGTTATCAATAACATACTTTTTCACGACTTTTTTTTTTTTTGATTAGCTCTGTTTGGTTTTTGACAAGAAAGAAATATATTAAGTAGATGTTGAATTTTTTTCAATGATTGGCAGAGATTTTTTTCATGATCGTAGACATAAAATACTTAATTCTTTGATTCCTTCTTATTTTTCTCAGAATTTTGAAGTTTTGTTACAATTTTACGTGTATGTCCACTTGGATCATTATGATTTGTATGAGCTGCTACCTCAGCCTTTGTTCTGCCTTTTCCCGAATGTCCACTATACATGTGCTTATCATTCTCGAACTCATATTGTTCATATTTCTCATAATCTGCTTGATTGTTGCTACTCATTGTTGATAAAGTTATTTATTTCAAGAATACCTGTGTAAGTGTAAGAAAATAAGAGAAGTATTAAGGCATACATATATATATATATGTAATTGAAATGATTTAGATACGAGAGTGAAAAAAAAGAATGAATAGATATTGCGCGTGTGGAAAAGAACAATGATCCTTGTTGAAAAAAAAATGGATTAATATTATTAAATTTGTTATATTTACCAGTTAAAACACTAAAATATATAATTTAATATCACTAAATTGGCTTCACAATCGAATTTTTTTTGTACTAGAAATGAGCTTTTTAAGTCTTTTTATAATCTTATTGATTAATTTTTTGCTTCTTTTGCGCAAGAAACGATGTTACTCCGTTCACTGAAAATTTTTGAATGATTTTTTCAATGTTTTTTTCACAATTTTTCTTATTTGTGTAATTTTTTGCTGAATTTGTTGTGCATTATTTACATGGATTATTAATTTAAATAATTTTTAACCGTTACTTTTTCTCATACAGAAATTTACTGAGAGAAAATCATGGAAATGTGTTTGATGCAACAATTAGCACATTAATATGCAATGGAATGACGAATGTACAATCAACTGGATTATTTGGTGGATTTTTACTTACTGCATACCTTCCATCTGAAAAGAAATCCGTAATTATTGATGCACAAATGGTATCACCAAAGAATTTTCCAACAACAATTGAGAACTTTGATACAGTCAAGCATGGAAATCTCGCAATAGCTGTTCCTGGATTTTTAAAAGGAATTTGGGAGATGCATAAAAAATTTTCAAAATTATCATGGAAAGAGATTTTAAGTCCATTAATTGATCTTTGTAAAAATGGAATTATCCTTACAAAGCATTTACGTGATTCTATAGACTTTAATGAACGAATTCTTAACGATACATATTTACGTGACTTGTTTATTGAAAGGTCCTCAGGAAAAGTCAAACGTATCGGCAATAAAATAATCATAAATAAGCAATGCAATTTTCTAGAATTATTATCTAATCATAATGACACTGATGACATTTTTACTGGAGCTGTCGGTGAAATGATCGTTAATGACTTGAAAAAAGTAAACAGCATTATCACACTTGACGATCTCAAATCATATAATGTTAAAATTTATGATGGAAAAATTATTGACATTAATGATGATCATGCAACTGTCGTGCCTAACACTTTAGCTCTTTTAATTCCATCAATTTTAAAAACTTTAATGAGATTTAATTTTAATGCTTCGTCGTGGTATGAAGGCGAAAATTTTATTAATAATACAATTTTAACACATCATCGAATTACTGAGACTTTTAAATATGCATTTGGAATGCGATCACATTTTAGTGATCCTGACTTTTTAGACATAAGTAATGTTACGGATTATCTTTTATCTGATAATTTTATAAATTATATTTTAAAATCAATTAATGACACATCTGTTAAGCCTAATATTGATGATTATGGTCTAAATGAAACTGTTCCACAGAATCATGGAACTTCCCATATTTCGATTGTTACTGAAAATAGAGATTCTGTGTCTGTGACTAGCTCTATTAATTACTAGTAAGTTTTCTTTGAGAAACTTTACAAATGTTTTTGAATTAATTGACTGTTGTAGGGTTTTAAGAATCACTTTTTTAAATCTAAAAAACCTTACAAATGTCAAAAAATTGACTGTTGTCTGGTTCTCAAGCAATTTAAAAACATTTGTAGGGTTCTTAAATTTGAATTTTTCGAAATCCGTTATTGATTAACTTTAATTTCACAGTTTTGGCGCTGGAATAACTGGCGAGAAAACCGGTCTAATTTTCAATAATGGAATGGACGACTTTTCATATCCAGGACGTGACCTCAACTATTTTGGACTGAAAGAAACAACTACAAACTACCCAGAAGCTGGTAAACGAGCATTATCTTCAATTTCACCAGTCATTGTGATAGACAAAAAAACTAGTCAGCCTAAAATAATAATCGGTGCTGCTGGTGGAAGTAAAATAATCAGTGCACTTTCTCTTGCTATTTTAAGATTCCTTTGTTGTTCAAATAATTTAAAAGAAATTGTTGATGCGCCTAGATTTCATCATCAATTAATTCCAAATATTTTGGAATATGAGTATGGAATTATAAATGATGTGATTGAAGGATTAATGCTGAAAGGTCATGCAACTTATAGATACAGAAATAGAGGAACAATAATTAATGCATTGACATTAGATGAACGAAATGTTTATGCAATATCTGATTATCGTAAAGATCATAGTGGCGTTGCTGGATTCTAAAACAAATATTATTATTATTAATTAATTAATTTAATGAAAACAATATGAAATGTTCACATTCTAATTAAAACTTTATGAAATAAAACCTTTTTAGTACGCGCTAAAAGCAAAATAACTACATATTGATTAATAACATTAAAATATACAAATTTTATGACTTCCAATATTCATTCATTAGTTAATGTAATTTACACACTGAAGAAGCTCACTTGATGCAATAATGATGATAATTTGTGTTCTACTTAGACTCTTCTTTTTTGAATGAATCAGGACCTAAAGTTGCAGCTACACCAACTACTAAGGCACCAACGGTTAATCCTTGTGCCAATATTCGAACTCTCATCATCATTTGCGACATTTTCCTCTCGCCTTGTTTAAAACTATATAAACCAAAGGATAATGCGCCAGCCGTTGCCAAACATCCTACATATTTATAATATGGATGAGAGAATGACTTTCACTTCTGTAACTTTATACTTTAATGTATATTATTAACATACCAATTGGAACTAATGGATTTGCTTTAAACTTCCTAATGAATTTCTCCTTTGCAGTTTCTTCATTTGCTCGTTCTGTGTCGAAATCCTTCTTCATTTGAATCCATTCCAATTCAGGCGTTGAATGTGCTTCTTGTTGGGTCATTTTGATGATTGATCTTAATAATTTAATATTTTAAATTAATGATGATTTTGTTCAATTGTTAATGATCATAATAGGCTTATTCAGTTACTTAAATTAAATAATATAAATAAAATATTTACCGCTAAAGTGATTTTTTCAAGACAAAAGAATGTTTTTCACACAAAAAAATATCCAAAAGTGAAAAATGCTCGGTATAATGTTACGAAAGCTATTTCCGATAAAACTTGAAGATCTTAATTAAGTTTATAAACTAATTAATAGGATATACACAAGATTATCTTATATCACTATCTATTAATTAATTAAAATCGAAAATCTTATAAATCGCTATTGAATATTATGAAATGTTTGGTGACATTCCGACACTTTAAGTTCATGGACGTTTTTTCGCATAAATTTTTAGCATAAAAACAAAATTTTGAACTTTTAAAAACCGTTGATTTGAAATTTGATGAAATTTAAATTATTTAATTTCAATAGGAAACTGAGTGAAAATGAACATTTCTGATTTTTAAATGAGATTAAAATTAAAGCTAATAATAAAAAAAAAGATGAAAATAAATCAGCAGTAAATTTAACGGATTAAAAAATTTAAATAAAAGAAAAGTTGAGGGCGAGTAAACTCAGTGAATCCATTGTTGTCAGCCCAATATGGTCCAAATTAAAAAAATATCGCAAAGAATTTTAATTTTTTTTAACAATATTAAATATATAAAAAGATTCAAATTTATTAACATTTTCCGAACCAAACAAAACTTCAACCAAAACCATACAACAGTTTAATGAAACCTTTCAACAGTAATTGCTTCTAAAACACTTCAACAGCTAAAATCCAAAACCTTTTAACAACAAAAAAAAAATAATTTCAAAACCCTACAACAGCAAAAATTCAGTGAATACCAAGACTTTTAAAAAGTATTAATTAAATTAACTTTAAACATTCTCAAGCACAACATATATTCATTATTGCAGATTTTTCTTAAATTTCAGACCATTTTATTGCAGCCATTACAAAATAACCGAAAGAAAAAACCGAATTTTTCTGCGTGTTTTAAAGCATTAAAATAAAACTTTAATGCTGATTATTATTTAAAATAGCTGTCATAAAAGAATAAGGAGGAAGGAAAAGGACGAAATTTATTTTTAATCTGGTAAATTAATGAATTAGTTTGCGGGATATTTGCAAATTTTTTTTAATGCCAATTTTTTTTTCGCGTTATGTTTGCAATACAATTTATTTTTTTTCTTATCACTCACTGGAAATTGAATATATTATAAATAATGTTGTTTGTTTGTGTAGATAGAGTGCATTAATGAGTGTAAATAATATTGGAATCAATTATTTTAGGAATACAGATGATAAATTACAATTCGTTTTGATAGAGCAGCAAAATTCTGGAAGTAACATGTCAAATACATCATTCCCAAATAATCAACCGACGGCTAGTGGATTACAGTCACAACAAAAGCTTATTGATGATAAACAAAACACCTCCTCAAATGAATAATCCAATGCCAAAGATCAGCAATCGAATTCATTCACAAAACAATAATAATAAACTCATGGAATGAGTGCAAATATTCCTCAATTATTAATGCAACAGCAACAGCAAGCATCACATATGAATCGAAATAAGTGAATGTAACAAGGTCGTAATCAACAAATTAATAAAAATATACCACGATCAAATGACCTCACAGACAGCAAGCAACGTTCCAACAACAACAACAATTAATGTCATATCCATTAACATCTATAACTCAAATGGCTGCAATGAATAAAAGTCAATCTATTACAGATGACTAGTCAGTTCTCTCAATCGTATCAGCAACAAACAAGGTAGAATATGCCTGGCAATCTCATCAACAACGCCAATATGCACGTTCTAATTGGTCAAGATTCCCACTCCAAAAACTTCCAAGCATCGATTCCACAACAAAATGAATCAAAAACCGCTAAAACAAATGTATCAAGTCTCAGCAGCATCAAATGAAAGCATCATCAATGAATTCATGGAAGTGGAAATATGCCATCATCAAATCAAAGGCTCAATGTCGTCTCAATATTCACCAACAAAGCCGATACATCCACTGAAATGAAGACAACTGCCAAGCTGGCATAACGCCAAGGTAGTCAATTACAAAAATCTCCGACTTCTCAACAGCCTCAGAATTCCAGCTACTAATAGCTTGTTCCACAAAATCCAGTTCAAAATTCTCCAACTTGTCTGGCAGCAAACTACTAAGAATGTGCCTTCCCACTCCTCCAACATCTAATACTAGAATTTACCTGTGGCATCAACCTTGGCAATTCTGTTCCAATATCATCTCCTCAAACTTCAGTATCGACGAGTATCAGTAACAAGTCCAACAAATAATCCATTAATTCCAGTAACAAGCGACAACCCCAACCTACTAATAAATCTCTACCCTTCGACATCACCGTATAAATAAACAGCCATTGACATCATCTGCAGTTCCATCAACTTCACTTCCAAACACACCTATTGTCTCATCGCCTCCAATTACAGTCAATAATCCGACTATTCCTACACCTGCTCGTAAGCATCCAATGTAGTGCCATCATCAAATGTTTCCATCATCTCCAAATAATAACCTTAAAAGCACAAGACTGGACCAATAATTGACACGGCGACATCGCCATCAGCTAATAATAAAATAACAATAATAATCCTAGCAATTCAGCGAGTGGACAGACAATTCCAAAAAGGCAGATTACATGAACCTACAATAAGGAAAAGGAACCAGTTCAAAGTAAATCACCATGAAAACCTGTAAAGCCTGCAGAACCAAAGGTTAAACAAAAATGATGAGAAAAAGGTAAGCATCAGTTCCTAAACAAATCCACAGCGCCAGAAAGCAGTGCAGTAATAAGGTTGCAGAAAAAAAAGCTGGTACTCAGAAAAGGTGACAGCACCAACTTCCACCAAAAGCGTCATCAAATTCGACGAGCAGTGTACCTCAAAGCAAAAATTGTACAATGAGATTGGCAAATAAGTCACAACACCGCCACGTAAAAAAGCCTCCACCAACAACGTTCCTAAAAGTTACGACTCCAAATCAACTTAAAAAACGCCTCAAAGAGGCTACAACTCCCTGTTAAAACTGAAACTCCAAAAGATTTGAGAACAAAAGGCACCAGCATAGCTGAAACAACATCTTCAAAACCATTGGCACCAACTTCATCACCAATTCCAATAACTGCTACTAAATAGTCCAACAGTCAAGAAGACAACAGATACATCCTCAAAATCCAATTCAACGGGACCATCATCATCATCATCGACAAATGTCACTCATCAAAAACAAAAACGAGTTCGCACTCAAAGTACAACCATATCAAAGTCCAACACCTGAACTTGCAATTGTGACTAAATTATCACCACAGTCTGCAAAATCCGAGACAAAGAACGGAGATGATAAATTGACAATTTTCTACAATGTAAGTAATCATGTTTTATATTCATGTACACGATGTATTAATTACTGCTTAATCTTTTTAGAAACGAATTCATCTTGGTTGTACAGCGCGGAACGGTGAAGAATTGGATTCTACTTATGTCAAGCGATGCATAATGTCTATAAGTCATCACCAAAAATTAAGATTCGTTGGTTGGAAAATGAGAAAGATGAAGAGAAAAATTAATGAGAATGGTGGACGTATTTACAATTTAGACTTTTATGATCAAAACTGATATTGAGTGTGTATTGACAACAGTGGAACTTGATAAAACAGATTCAAAGACATATGAATTACCAAAAAGAAGAGCTCTCAAGAGTTGAAAAATATCTTAAAAAAGGCAATTGATGTTGAGAAGGAATTTTACCGCGACCAGATGTTACTGAGGAAAATCACTGATGGGATGTAAGAATTTTTTATAGCTTTATTGCATCTCTATAAATTATTTTTTCAAATGTTCATCTCCTCTTTTTTTTAGTGGATTTATCGATATACAAGGATGAAGTACAGCTTGACAAAATATCATCGAAGAAAAACAGAAAAATTCAAAGAAAAGTAGCGATGAAGGTGAAGGTAGGAGATGATATTGACAGTGATGAGCCATTAAAGAAGAAAGCAGCTATAAATTATTCATCTACAACAACACCCAAAAAAGTCGCTTACGCCTCGATCATCGACGGCAAAAAACAAATTATTGTTGAAGATAGTGATGAAAGTTCAGAAAGTGATGAAGAGAATTTATTGGAAATTAAGAAAAAGGCTAAAAAGCCAATTGGTAAGAATTTTTTTTTGACATTCAGCATGTATATTAAAATTAATTGCCAATAATAATTTTACAGCAAACCCCAGCAAAAACAGGAAAAAGCAACAGAAAGAAGAACAATCAACAGCCAATAGCATCACGACAAGTACACAAGGAGGACGAAAACGTGGTGCGGAAAAACACGTTTCACCAGCAATAATAAAAAGTCCAAAAGTTCAAAAAACAGCCGAGAAAAGGTTGAAGAAATTAAGGCACCAGGTAGCAACTCCTGCCAAACAAACAGTATCAAAAGCTAAAAGCGTACCTAAGAAAAATGGTAGTAAGCATAAGTGCTGATTTTAAATCCTTAGTTGGATTTAGTTCTTTATTTTGTTGTGTTAATTTTTTTTTTTGTGCAGAAAAATTAGATGTTTCAGACAAAAAGGTCAGAACCTGACGTTAGGAAGAAAAGTTGAACCACAATCTCCAAAAAGGCTGCTGAAATAGAGGAGAAAAAAGGTGCAAAAAATAAGAAAGCAGCAGTTCCAGTTGAAAAGAAATCACCTGCTAAAAAAGCAGAAACAAACTAAAATAGCTGATACAGTGATAGCCACAAAAACAACACCGGAAAGTCCGTCAAAGAAAAATACAGGAAAATCTACAATGGTAGTAATGTAGAGACAGCATCTGAGCCATCATCGGACACCTAAAGCATCATCAAGAGCTCGTAATACACGATCAAAGAAATGATGAGGCTGAAATTTATTAACTGATATCATATAAAGTAGTAAAATTAAAGTAAAAATGGTAATATTTTTTCTTTCTTACATAAAAAAAATAATTGGATATGTAATCAAAGTAATATTAATTGATAATCTAATCTAAATTTCATATTCAAATCGAATCATATTACAACACGTTTTTAAGGTAAAAGAAAAAGAAAAAAAAAACCTTTAGCTAAAAAAAATTAAAGTTTTCTGTAAATTTGGATTCTTTATGTCTGAAATAAAGTCGTTAAGAATCCAATTATAGAATACGCAACACGTTATCATAATTATCACGGTTAAAAAAATTGAAAGATTTAGAGGATAAAAAAAAATATTACTTATTTAAATTAAAAGAAGATAATTAAACTATAAATTTTAAACGAGAAAATGAATAGAAAATGAAGAAAAATAATAATTAAAAAAAAGAATACATTTAGCTAAGAGAGATAGTACACACACAGAGTGTATCGTGTCCTTTTTTCCTTTTATAAGAATGAAGTATATTCGTCAATTTAATTTTAATTTTTTTTTTTTGATGCTTTAATTTTTTAAAAAAACTATGATAAAGAAAACTTAATATGTAATGGAAAGTGTACTAAAAAGAAAAAATATCATTGTGACTATGTCGAGAAAACTTATATTCATAACTTCACACCTATTAATGTCTTTTATAATGTTCTAGAATTTTGTTGATGTTTGGAAATGATGTTGGAATTTGTCATGTCGAAATTTTTAATTTTTATAAAGGTTTAAAAAGAATTTTGATGTATTTTTAATAATATATAGCATTAATTTGAGGATGCTTCAAGTTTTAATTTCAAGAGTTCGTTAATTAACGGTTTGCCTTATTTGAATTTTCAAACAAACTAAAAGTTCTTTTAAAAATTTAACGTTCCGGAAAATTTTTGAAATTGTGAACGTTCGAAAATTTTTTTAGAATATTTTTTGAACCTAAATTCGAACTTTTGATTTTTTTTGAAAAAATTAAATTTTAACTCGAAAAAATTTTTATGAAAGCATCATAAAAAAGCTATGCATGATTCATCTATATATTATCTACAAAAAATTCAAATCTGTTCAATATGGTAGTGAATATGTTCATAATAATGACTCATTAATACTCAGTTTACAAAATAATTTTTAAGAATGATAGATTTAAAGAGTTTATATTATTATTTTATATGTTTAACATGAAAGATTTTTTTACATTATTCTAAAACTTACAATGGCAATTTTAGACTTCTTCCTTATTTTTTTTTTACATTTTATTAGTTATTTTTTTTGGTGAAAAAATTCAAAATTTTTTTACAATCCTCAAAATTTTTATCTCAAAAGAGAACCTAGACTTATGTCTAGTGAAAAAAAGATACAATTAATTGCAATCGTAGCTATAGATTTGTTTAATGATAGTCGATAATTAGATGTCTACAAAAAAAGAAAAAGAAGAAAAGAAATTGAGACGATTTGAATATATTATTAAAATAAAAAATTAATTCGGTAGATGTGAATACAAGATAAAAACATTAATTAATAAATTAAGTTTTTTAAAAATATGGTAAATATTTAATTAAAAAATGTCAAAAAATACCATGCGTGTATAAGAAGAACTAATTGAGAAAAAAAAACTAATTAATGGTGTGAAAGTGTTTATTGTTTTTAACGTGGATTGACATCTTAAGTTCTTTTTTATTCTTCTTCACCTTGATTGCTAACTGAAACAAAATATTAATTAGGAAAGCATATAAACATTCCTCTATTAAAGAAAGAATCTGAATCCAATGATTGATGAAAATAAATTATTTAAAAATAAATAAATAAAAATCATAAAATTTAAAAGAATAATGCTAGTTCAGAAGGAAGACAAATTAAAAAAAATTAAAAATGTAATATTGAAGTAATGGTAAAAAATTTGATGATGCAAAAAAAAAAATAAAGAGTATCAGTTGCTAAAATTATTTAATTGTGTCCAATTTATTAAAAGTAATTAAAAAACTAAATCAGCATTAAATTAAAAAATTAAAAAAAGAATAGCAAAAGGTTCCTTCAGGCCAGATTTGAACCAGCGACCATGGATTACTGGTAGATAAACTTATACCACCACAGTCCACCGCTCTACCAACTGAGCTACCGAAGGTTTGTAAATTGATGTGAACTTGAAATGACAAAATACATTTATGACACAACATTAGCCCATTTACAAATTAATGCTTCAAATCTTTCCATTTAGGTACTTACAGCATACAATTATCATAATTTGCTTTTTAAATTCAAAAGATCTTAGAATATTTAAATTGAATTTAATTACATGGATTTTACCGGTTTTTTTAATTTTGAAAATTTCATATTTTAATTTTTATTCTCGAATTCCTCATGATGTTCCTTAATTTTGAAAATTTTCAGCATTATCGATCAAACTTGTGTTGCATTGAAAGGAAAAAATGCTAAAAATGGAACAGAATTGAAATGAAACACTTTTTCCTCCTCTTATGATTCTTTTTCTAAAGTTCTGAAAAAATGTTATGAAATAAAACGCTAAGTTCTATGTCTCTAAATACTCGCGTGGAATCAAATGTTTAATGACTTGCGTAATGAAATTCCGTAATAAGATTTCACGAAAAAAATTTCTAAAATAAAAAGTAATCCACAGCCATGAAAGAAAGTTAAATATTTCCAAAATACTAAAATATTAGTTAGTTGAACATAACATCATAAATAGACTTTGCAACCAAATCAGACTTCTACTAAATTTCTGACCTTCGGTAGCTCAGTTGGTAGAGCGGTGGTGGACTGGTAGTCCAGTATAAGTTATCTCAGTAATCACATAGGTCGCTGGTTCAAATCCGGCCCGAAGGATTTTTTTTTTGCTACTTTTTTTGATCATCAAAATAATTTTGTATGTGTGTGATCAAGACAATGCATTTGTTTTGATAAGTCGTCAACAACAAAACTTCATTGTGTCATTTTTCTGATCTCACTAATTCTGTGACTTTATTTTTTGGAATATTAATTATTATTTTGTATTAAATTAGCGCAAAAAAGCTAATTCAATTTAGTAGATAGGCATTTATTACATGCGTGTCTACAGAAAAATTTTCTATATCGAACGGAAATGAATTGAATTTTAATTAATTTACGAGAAGGAAGAAAGGTGTGTGTGTGTGTGTATGTAATTGGATTGGAAAACATGATATAAAAAATAACAAAGTATGCTTAATATAAGAAGCTTCCAAATCCAAATGTCATCTCGAATGCTATCAAAATAACGTATCCGTTGTAGCAATTCATCCTAGTTGTGTCATATTCACTGGCTGGTACAAAAACTCTGCTTCATTTTAACCAATGTATGATCTTCCATATTATCTTCAAATTTTACTCTTCAACATTAGAGTAATGAGCTGTTGGCCATTGCTTGTAAATCTCCATGTCATTACCATTTTTCTTGTTATCGACAATTTCAGTAAATTTGCCATACTAATGTTACCTCCAAACAGAACGGAGATCTGAAAAAAATAAATGGGAGGATTAAAAGTTGTGTTCATAAATTAAGGAATATTAATCCAACTTACTCTCCATTTCTTGAAAAAATTAAGTTTAACTTCATTCTCGCGTGTGAAAGGCAGTCATCGGTTCAATACGACTGAAACAATCCCACAATTCTGAGACTTTACAGGCAGAACTTCTCTTCAAGCAATAAAGTTTTTACAATCAAACTTAACGCCTAAATGGTTTTTCGGACTGTTCTTTCGACGGTGCCTTAGCATTTGAATCATTAATAACGGCTTTATTGGATGTTACATGATTAGCAGGCAAATGATTTCGTTTGTGCCTGAAAAAATAACTTTCTGAAATTCATAACAATATGTAAATTAAAGTAGATAGATGTGGGAGGTATTTTATTACCTGTACAACATCATCCTTTTTAGGCAGGATGAGATTTTTAGCGTAATCCACTTTTAAGACATTTTTATGTATTTATCCATGAGTTGTTCCTTTATTTTATATCTCTTCCTACTTTATACATAAATTGTTTGGCGATTTCAGATTTATCGCTTGATTCACTGACTGTTACAGTTATATCTGTGGCTAAAGAAACAATAATAATAAAATAATATTATTATGAGGAACTGGATGTTTATTTTTAAAACATTTTAAAGCTTCCCTTTACTGACCTATTTCGTCTATTGTATTTTTCTTCACTGGAAAATTCGGAATTGTAATCTTTCTGCTTTAATTTTTCTCTTTCTCTTCATCATTGAGAATTGTTCACTTGCCATTTAAGCACTATGTTCCATCTCATAGAAGAAAAATACAGCTTTTCCACACTTTCCGATTATTGGCAGTTAAAAAGCTTTACCTTCTAATTTATCAAATTCTATAATTTTCACAGTCTAAGTTTGCTGTCTGGTAGAATCGATCTCAAATATGTAGCAAATAGTTCATTTAATGTTATACCTTGCTCCATCCACTTGCATTGCTTTCTTTCCAATGCCAATTATTGACGTTTGTTGCATCTGGTCGTTCTTCAACAATCCATCTTGGGTCGCCTGTAAAAATTTAATTCCATGAATCATTGAAGAGTAAGCTTAGAAAATTTTAAGCAATTATACAGGAACTAATAAAATAGTTCAAATCAGAAGCTAAATTAGGTATGACATAGACAATTTTTCAGACTGAAGATCATTTAAAGAGAATCTTTCTTCGAGAATCTTTTTTTTTTTGCATACTTACTAAATTTGTTATTGTTTGACAATTTTCTAAAAATATTGTTACCCTTCAATTTACTTTGCCATGTTCTACTTATTGATATTATTGAAAGAAATTACACTAGAATTGATTAAATGTACAATTTACTTTTATTGATTAGCTTGAAAGTTTGTTCTGGATTTAATTTTTATGTGAGACAATGCCTTTTTCTCCAATTATCGGTGCACAAGAAAGGGGAGCTGCATTAGTGTGTCGTGACTTGTTGTGCAAGCAAATCTTATTTCTAATTTTTTGTTGATAAATCAGCTTGTTTTACCAAAGGTTACTTTTTTAAGAGATTTTTGTATTATTCAAATCATTTTATTAGTTAAAATTGATTATTGTGTAATTAAGCAATGCTCATTTAATATTTGAAAATTTTTTTTCGTTCAATTTTAACGTTCAAGGTAAAAATTCAAATTCGTTCAAAAAAAGTCCATTGAAAAAGTGCAAAATTTGTAAAGGGGAACAAACTTGATTTTTACGATGAAAAGTTTTAACAAGTAAAAATCATTACCAACACTACTTTTAAGCGCTATTACTTTTTTTAGAGAAAGGACGCTGCTGTCCACCCGCTTGTCAAATCATCTGTCATGGAGCTACTCTATCTAGGGATTATTTTTTTGATGGTTTGACTTTGAAATGTACTTAGTATGTCTGAAAGCTAGAGCGGCAGAAAAAATCGCGAATGATCACTTCCTCTGCTGGAACCAGCGTAAAGTGCCAAAATGCAACAACTTTGTGTTAGTGTGGTAAATACCACTAAATGTTGTTTTCAAAAGCTCAGCCTTCCTCGGTTCGTCACAGTAATAATTTTTTTTATTTTTTGCAGTACTTTGGTTTTTTATGACATATAATATTAGATATTATCATAATTTTCATTTCATTTTCAGGTTTTCGAAATAAATTTTTGTTAAAATTTTTAATGTTTTCATACAATTTTCATAGATCATTATTTTTGTCATTTGTTATTTTAGTTTCTATTTTCATGGATTTTTAGTTTTCAGAAAATTTTATAAATAATTATAATCAAACATATTTACTTATATAAAAAAATCATCAATATAATAATAATTATACTATGAATTTCGTAAAAATGAACATCATTATAGCGTATTGGTATAACACATTAATGCAAGCAGAAAGTCGCAATTCGATCTACAACCTCAACAAATTGTTTTGCTTTTTTACTTTTTGATTTCATATAAACCATTAATATTTTATGTCATGATTTTCATTTCACAGGTACCAATTTTAAAACATTTTTTTTTAAATTCTTAATATTTCTTATATTTCTCATTAATAATATTATTTTTTAATTTTTTTCCTCTTTGTATTAAATTTTACATTTCCTAGATTTTCACTATTGAAAACTTACCATTTATATAAAATCTCGTCAATATATATAATTAAATTATCATATACGCCGTAAAAGTTATGAAGTTGTTTAAGTGCTGAAACGAGCTGTATATCGTTGAAGGTCATGGTTCCGATTCTGATATAGCCAGTCTTTTTGCTTTTTTATTTTTTAGATTCTATAACAATGTTTTATCGGGTTTTGTGCTGTCAATTTAAATTTCAGTAAACAAAATGGTTATAATTCATCTATTTAGCTTTGTACTTTAAGTTTAATTCTTTATTTATTTTTAATCAAAATGCACTTTCGTCAGTCACAGTAGCCACGTTGATATAATTTTAAAATTATTTTAATTTTATTAAAATATTCTTTTCAAAATTTTTAATTTCTTATTTTTAAGGTTGGTCAAAACACACAATTACAATGCTTATTTTGAAATATTTTTGTTTCTAGCATAAAATAAAAATCATATAAAAATTCATAATACATTCAATAATTAACAATTAAAAGTAAGATTCATTTAAGATTGAAGAACAAAAATTTCATTTAAAATAAAACTTAAAAAAAATAAATAAATCTTTAAAGATTTAACATTTTTTGAGGTTAAAAATAATTTATATTGAATCTATTATTTTTATCTTGTTGCAAAAATGGAATACCCCCTATTGCTAATCATGTACAAGACTCATTATTAAACAAAGATAATTTTGGGAATCATTATAAAAACTTTTTTAATTTTATTTTAAGTAAAAACTTTATTACTGAATTCATTAAAATAGTGTTGAAAGTAGAGATAAATGTATTAAACAGAGGATCGTGAATATATATAGTTGACAGTAGTTCTAGATAAGTTTCAAGTGACTTAGTGGGTTTGAAAAAATTCACCTTTGTATGATAAAAATAATTTTTTTTGTGGGATAGGATGCTTGCTGCTTGCTATATGTATTATAAATCTTGAAATGGTTTGAGTACGGGGTGAATGAAAATGATTTTCTCTATTTTACTATGAATTGTCGAGTGTAGAAATGTATTTTTGATTTCTTGTTATCTTATTAACTTGTTATTCATTTTTTCCCCCATTACTAATCAGATTCTTTTACGTTTAATTTAAAACAGATTATTATTTAAAAATATATATCAACCAGTATGGAAGAGAAACATCATAATCCTGTTTCCAAAAAATGATGATGATCTAAAAGAGAGAAAAGAAAAATCCACCCAGGTTTGAAAGAACCATCAAACCAATTTGAAGATTTTGAAAAAATTCTTGTTTTGACACTCCATCCATCATACTCGAGAAAGAAAGTGAGAGAGATTGTCGCAATGGTATCATCATGAATATTTTAAAATAATACTTTTATAATACCCCTCAAAACAATTGGCTTTATGCCTATGAAGACGTAAAATGATGCATTAAAACATCACTGGACAAAACAAAGCAAAAGAATTTTCTATTATCATCTTAAATCTATGCCAAGGTCTACTAGTAATTTTTCTTTTCATCTAATTCAGATCCTATCCGTCATCACCATCAATCCATCAACCACGAAATTCTTTTACACAACATTTGCGATATAATCAGTTCAAATTAGTTTGTAATAACGAAGACGGCGCGCACGTATTTACCAAAAACAAAAAAAGTAACTTCGATCAAAATGTTGTGGTAACATATTCCGCAGGAATTATGTTTATTAAATGTCGAGACATCAGCTAACATCCATCATTTACCAGATAAATAGGGGAAGTTATGTTCTCCAACGTCAGAAATAATATAAACTAACATCATCATATCGCTCATCATGCTGTATCACTGCATCGACCATATAAACTTCATACTAAAAAGAGACGAGATGACATATTAAATTAAGAGAACAACAAATCTTTAAACAACTTCAAAGTAAATATCATCGGTCTCGGATCTAACATCAGTCCTTACGAACTACATTCTAAGATAGGTCTGAGTTCTATTAAATTAACAACTCCATAGATTTCTTAACCTTGCGTAACCTTGCGTATTTATTAACTTGCGAATGTGTGAGGGTGGAAAGGATATTTAAAATTGATGCTTCATTCTACTCGCGCGCACTTGAGAACTGGCATCATGTATGAGAATGACCAATGCATATGGTTTCCTTACACGATTTTTTTCTTTTTGTCTTCTTTCTTTCAAGCCAAGTTAAGTAGATGAGTGCCGTAAAGTTTTTTTTTCTTTTATTTCCACTTCCACATTCTCAACAACGTGAACATGGTTATCTTCTCTTGCGCCACCATTTTACTTGCTCTTTCTTCTTTTACATGAATTTTTGAAAAAAAAAATCATATTTATCTTTTCACACATTTCTCTTTCTTTCTTTTTTCTCTCTTTATTCCATAGTTCTGCTTCAAGATAAACATCCTTTGGGTTGCTTTCTTGCATTTCCGGCGATTTTTGTTGTATTTCATTTTCATCTTTTTTTCTCATCAACATCAACATCACGTTAATTTTTTAAAAAGTTATGAAATGTATCCTCGGCAGGTGTCTACAAAAGCTGTTAACGAAATTTCTGATTGGCTTATAAAGCGTTTTGGAAGAATTGAATATTGAGCATCCAGAGCGTTTATTCACGTCTTTGCTCTCTCTTCTCCACACGCCATTTAAGAGTGAATGCAATTGATTTGATTGGAGGTAAGTCATAAAATCTTTTTTTTATTGTTTGATTTGGATTAGGGTCAATCACTTGTAGCGTCACAATGACAGGACATTTATTTAAAAGTGCATCTACCTACTTAAAAATTCAGTAAGAATGGATTTTTAAAGGCTTCAACAAGAATTCATGTCAATTTGTAAACGACCCTAACAAATAGAACTTACCATATTTATCGATTGTATATAGTAATCACTTGTCACTTAGTTCTCGTTTATTTATTTTTTTTTTACCAAACATGTTCGTTCAAGTTACAGAAAAAAAAGAACGAACAGAAACAATAAACAGATTCCTAGTAAATAAATGCGACTGATAATAATACTTTATTATCACGTGAGTCATATAATGAATGAAGAAAAAAAACTAATAATTTAAAAATATTCATCATGTGCTTGTTTTGTGACTCACCATTAAGATTAACCTCTTTGGTAGAAATACAGATTATGTTTAATGATTTGTAAAGGAAGAAGAAAGGACTAGACGACAGTTTTTTGCTTATCTATATTGACATATTTATGACACTTAATTTACATCTCTTTTTTGTGTATTCTTGTATTAGGACTTGAAAGAACCTTGTCATTTACAAATAAAAATAATGAAGAATTGGAGAAAGCGTCTTGCTACAGTCGGGAGTTTAATGGAAGGTTCAGCTAGAAGAAAATGTAAGTTTAATTTCAATTTTATTTACTGTTTGGCCGTCGAACAACGTCATTGTGTACATTTTTGTAATGTGTCTTCTTCTTTTTTGTCGAAACAAAAATATCATTTCAATAGCAAATAGTGATATTATATAATAGTCAAACCAGTATATATTTTTTTTTCGAAAATATTCGTCATCGACGAGAGATGATCACCTTAGATTCACTTTTTACAATCTTTTTCTCTATTTTTGTTGTTCCTCTCATTTTTATTCAATAGAAATCAAGCATTGTAAGTTTGGTTGATGAATTACATTTGAAATTGAGAAAATTTGAAAATAATGATTGTGAGAAGAATCCAATGAACACAAGCAGTCAGGCAACATCAAATTCTTTAGCGTCCATCACCAAAGTATGATAAAAAAGAATAATAGCAGCAATAAGAATTTGAAGAAGATCAGAAGAAATCATGGAAATGAGAGTTCTACGAAGAATTACTATTTAGCATTTCCAGTATTGAGTGGTAATAAGAAAATAACGGCAACAACAACAAATTTTCAAACCGTAAACCGTTATTAACAGAAATTGAAGAGAGTTGTAGCCAATAAAAATAATAATAATAATAACAACAACAGCTGTATGAAGACCAATACAAATTTCCTTTCCTGGTCTAATTTGATGTCGAATAAAAAGACACTTCGATGATTTCTTCTTCATCTTTGCTAGCAAGAGACAACGATAATGGTAATAATAGGACACCGCTGAAAAAGAAAAAGACGATATGGAAAAAC